>VZTU01006162.1:22116-48948 GCA_013400835.1 Zapornia atra | reverse complement strand
CGCCGGCGGCTGCGGCAGCGGCAGCATGGCCTCTGCCAGGAGCGGCCCCCGGGCCGGGCCGAAGGACGAGGAGACCAACGGCGACCTGGACCGCTCCCTGCAGCAGATGCTGCGGGCGATAGCGGAGGAGCGGAGCCGCGCCGGCCTTCGCCAGGAGATCAGCGGCCTCGGTGAGTCGGGCGGCCGGGGCCTCCCCGCCGGGCTGGGCGGGAGGGTGAGCGGAGGGGCGGGCGAGGCGACCCGGGGCCAGGCGGCCACCCCGGTAGGAGCGCGAGCCGTCTCGCCCCCTTCCACCTTCCCCTCGCCCTTCTAGGGCCGGGACCGGGGGGCCGGGTCAGTCTCCCTGTTCGTCGTGTGCAGCCGGCGGCGGTGGCCTGGAAACCTGTTGTGTGCCGCCGGGCTGCGCTCCTCCACGGGGCCTTTCTCCTCCCGGGGTCCCCGCGAACCGGGGAGAGCAGCTGCCTGCTCCATTGTCTGAAATGCCCTTGGAGGGAGGTAAACGCTCAGGAGGCACCGAGCACATAAGCTGATATGCGGTGGCGGTGTTTTTGTAATTTCCTTTTGAGTACGAGCCGCGTATGGTGTGTTTCGGGAGGCAGGCAGACCCTTATTCTGTTACTCTGCCCAGTGCGTGTGGCTGTGCGGCTCCACAGCGATGCCTGTAAGGTATTTTTTTTTCCACCTCTTCTGAGTCAGACACCTCCCTTCTCTTAGTAAATGACTTCACTGCTGCCTGCCACGGTCTAGTGAGCGCGCAACGTCGTGGCTCCCGGTGGTCAGTCCGTTTATTTATTTGTTTTTCTTAATTGTGGAGGGTATTTTTCATCTTTCTGGCTATCTTATTTACGTCGTGATCGGTGCAGATTCTGCGTGGCACATCTTTTATGCAGCTTTCGGCAAAGCCCATGCGTTGCAAAATAGAAGTTTGGAGTTGAAATCCAGTTGACTTGAGGCAACAGAGTGGTACCACAGGTCCCTTAGCCCAAAGTCCTTCGTGTCAGGAAGCTCTCCTGCCCAGGCTAACGAATAGAAGTCATTAATTTTTATGTTAGAGATCATAGGCAGAAGTTTTTGGTATGAGTAATCTTTTCTACCTCGCTCAGAACTTTTGTATATCCCAGACTGGAGGTGTGCTGTAAGGGGATCAATGCCCAGAAGTCCTTGCAGGGTCAGGGCTTCGAATTATGAACACTGATGTGCGTTATTTCTCTCGTTTCTTCCACGTGGTCTTTATTAATGCCTCCTCCTTCCTCAGTTCATTTATAAGGTCCCCAAAGTCTCAGTTTCTGAATCTTCCTTAAAAACTCAGAATGTGGAGTAGTTTTTGAGGGGTTTTTTTGAGTTTTACTGGCTTTGTGATGTGGGTTGGCATGGGAGATCCCTCCGGTTTTCCTCCTGACCTTTGTGCATCAGTTTGCCAGCGCCTACTGTGGTCTCCACGGGGAGGAATGGGCTCTCCCTTCTTTAATTTTGCCTTGCATGTAATGAAAGCTTGTGCAAACAAGGAGAAGCAATGAGTCTTTCTAGCTTCTTTAGACTTTTTTTTTTTTTTCAAATGGAATTGGATCTCCTGGCGTTACTGTAGTGTGAAAATGTTATGGGAAAAGAAACTGCAAACAAAACAGGAAGAGAAACCTCCGGAAAATCTAAACATCCATGAGATCGCATTCACTGCAAAGCTGTTGTCAGCTCATGTTTAGCCGTGTCACGTTTGAATGAGAATAAGGACTCGCAGGAAGAGAAATAACCACCATCGCTTTCTTGCATTGAAATTGGGAAAGGGGAAAAAAACCTGCGGTGGCTGTTAAGGACAGAGAAATGCTTCCTCTCTGCTTGCGTAGCTGTTAGCCTTTCTCACGGGTGCAGTGTCCTGCGGCTGGAGAAGTGCCATAGACCTCCCTGCCCAGGGCAGCTCCGGGTGTGACGGGCCTTCAGCAGAGGTGGCTGCGGGACGGGGCGGTGATTTTAACGCAGGGAGAGTGTGCTTTATGATGGCTGTTCGTGAGCGTGGTTGCTGAATATCGGTTCCTGCTGGCACTCCTGTCACTAATCCCCAACTGAGCACTGCAGAGTCACCAAGTGGGATCCTTCTTGGGATTAGAGATCAAAATCTCAGGTTGCCATGGGGACGTTTAAATTGTCACAGCATCTGACTGTTTGCGTTTTGTTTGTTTTTTTTTTTAAATCTATACATATTATTACTTAAAGCTTGGGAGGAACATATTGGGAAGCTTCCTTAAGGCCTAGGAGGCAAAGGGTCTCTATGTGGTATAGATCTCTGTTTTTATATGTTGAAGGGTTTTCCAAGAACCTGATCTCACTGCGTGTTGCGTGTGAGGCTGTCACTCCCAGTGATCGGGTGCTCTTTCCCTGTATTCCGTGATTTAAAGCTAGGGAAGTAAATAGTTAAAAATACTTCTCTGAGGAAGAACTCTGAGCTGCTGAAGTGGTGCTTGGTAGGAATTGTAGATGCACAGAAAGTTTTCGGGCGGAACGCTAGGGCTTCAATTTCCCGGTGTCTGGACTGCACTAGCAAGCGCTGTTGCCAGGCAGAGGCAACACAGGCAGAGTAGCCGTAATGCAGCTACGCTGGGCGCTCGCAGCGCAGCAGATGTAGAGGCTTTTCCTTGAGCTCAGGGCTCACAAAAGGAGCCGCAGTCCCGTATGGGTTCAGACAATTAATGCAAGGGTCTCTCCTGCTCTTTAAGCCAGGGTGCTGTTATATCAGACAGTCCCAATGCTCCAAGGTGTGGGGTGTTAGCTGTTGGGCTGCAGGAGCAGCGTACCTGCAGCTGGTTTTATGTCAGTGATGCTTCTTTTTGAGAGCCGAATCCTTTTCAGGTGTTTCAGTAGGTTAAACCTGTTGTGAGGTTCTGCTGAGTTCTCTTGAAATCAGGTGGCAGTGACTTTGACCAAGTTAAATTCTGGGGTTTTCGTGAGTGTTGTTAACTCCTCAACAAGAAAATGGGACTCGCTGGGTCATAATTTGGGTGGCCTTTCTCCTTTTGTCTATTTCCATTAAGTGAGCCCCAGCTCTCCAGCACAAGGAGGAAATTGCATTTGTTGCTGGCACTGCATTTTGGTGAGAAGAATCGCTTGATTTCAGGAATATCACATGAGCATTTGGACAAGTATTGTCCAATGCCGTAAATCCCCTTGCATGGGGTTTTCCATGTTGTCCTGCTTGTCTAATGGAGAAAATACAGCAAATCTGACGCTGTGCTCCAGAATGATGACTCATGTGTTGACTCCTTACTGAGCTGCTTAGGGGGGAAGGGTGATGCCTCTTCAAGAAACCTCGGCTGGATCTTGGTGTCATCCAGTTGTGCAAAGTATTACACTAGTGTTGTGTGCAAAGCTTGCTCTGAAATGTCATTAGTTCCAACATTTTTCTGACAAAACAGTTCTCCTTCTGGGGGAATGACATACTTTCTGCCTGTCTCCTCAGCCAGGCTGCGTGTAAGGCTCTAAAGTTACCTTTTTGTCCAAAGCCCTGAACAGAGAAGGCTTTATTTTTTTATTGTGCTTGAAACTACTGTACAGTGTTGTCAGTTGCTTGCTTTCTCCCTGTCCTTTAGTGAGGGACAGTGTGCTTGGGCAGAGGTGTGGCATGGTGCATGTTGGGACTTAGGATGAAAAACAAGGAGTTAATAGGTAGATCTGAATAATGTCTTGGCCTGTGTCTGGTTAGTAACAGAGAGATGTAGCCCAGTGAAAGGTGGAAAAGTCCTAAGGATCACCAGAAGCAGGTGGCTGCTCTGTGGACTGTGGGGCTGTGGGAAATTGGCATTAAAGAAGTAGTTATAAACTGCTGCCGCCAGGCACTGAAGATCTGTAGTGGTGGTGTTGGTCACAGGCTCCAGTGGAGAGGCCGAACCCTGCAAAAGGCCTGATAGCCTTATCATGAGTGAAGTGTTTCTTCTGTTTGGTGTCCCCGTGGTAGTGGAGGTGTTCTTTGTAGTTGACCGACTGTTCCCGAGGGGAGAGCAAAAGAGGGTGTACTTGGCACAGGGACAGAAGAAGGAGGAACGTTCACCCTTGGAGCCTGAGGATTGCCTGGACTTGTTTGTTGCAGCAGTGCACCTCGGGGCCTGTCGGATGAGTAAAGGCAACGGGATGATTCATGTGCTAAATTCTCTTGATGATTAAATCCTGGAAATAAATAGGTCTCTAGCCTTCATGGGAGAAGGAAAGGTGAGGTGGCATACATTAAGCACTCATGCATGTGAGTGTTGTGAAAATATGATGATCCAAGGGGGAGAGTGTGGGTAGAAGGATGAAGAACGGTGGAAGAAATTTTTGGAAAGCAAAAGAGGTTAGAATGAAGAATTAAAAAGACGAATTAATACTTGGGATCTGAAAGTAGTAGATTCAGGCTTTAACTCGCTCACACAGTAATAATTTTTAATTAAATTATAATATTCAAGAGGGATATATTTGCTTCTGAAACTTTGAGGAAAGTGTAACCACTGAGTAGGTGGAAATGCCTGCTGTAGAATTTGCTGCAGTACAGAACTGGTTTGACAGGAGTAGTTTTCACACAGAAACAAAATACAACTCTTCATTCATGATTCTTCTGGAGTCAGCTCAATGACTTACCCAGTTGAAGGTGAGAAACTGCAGAAGCTGGGAAGCTTTGTTTTCTTTTGATCTATGAATAGCAAAAAGGTATGAAAATCACATCTGCCCTGATGAAAGCTTGAGGGATGTATACAACCAAATTCACTAACTACAGCTAATGTCCTGTGTAAAGAGTTAATACAAATTTAATTTTCATTCAACACAGCTATAAGGATTTGAGTGCCAAAGAAATTTTTTTAGTACTTGTACCATAATATTTGTACAAGGGTTTTTTTTTATCCTAGTTATAAAATGTGTTGCAGCTAATGAATATGAAATGCTCAATAAAAAATGATTAGTCAAATACTAAAGGGAAAAAAAGATACTAATGAAAGTAATTTACAGATAGTAAAATAAGGAAAAATGTTTATAGAGTAGCTTCTTAATCAGTAAAAAAAAAAAAAAATCTCAAAAACTCATGTTGTTCCAGCCAGGAATAATCCATATTTCTTTCCAAAGTTCTCAAAAGTACAAATGCAAAACAAGATCAGAACAGATTATTTAAATCAGATTTAAAGTAGATGCTTCTAAGTCAGAGTGAATTAATCAGCTCGCACTGGGTATCAAACCTCAGATTTATGCTGGAGAAAGATGAGCAAATAGTAAAGAAATTCCAGTGCAGAAATGGGTATAAGTGATCACTTTTAGAGATACAAGGGGAAGATTATTTAAAGGTGGTTTGGTTTTTTCCCTTTTTCTTTTTGTCTGGCATAGAAAACTGTCTGGGAGAAAGTTCTGCAGTCAAGCACACGTGTAGACACTTGACGTGTTGTTGAGTGCTTGGATAGGGTTGTGCAGGAGAAGCCACCGGTGTAGGAGAGACCAGACCTGGAGCAGATTCTGGGCCTTTGTGGGTTTGGCCATGGGATGGGGACATATTTGTGCTTGTTCAGCAGCCCTGTGTGCAGGACCGATGGGGTGAGAGATGTGTTTGCCAGGTCCTATGAGGGGTCTGTCTCACCTCCTACCCCAGCAAGGCCCAGGGGTAAGGAGCAGCTATGCTAGAGAACAGAGGGTGGTGGAGAGGACCTTGTGCTGCTCTGGAATGGGCCTCAGCAAACAGTACTTATATGAGGAGTACTGTTTGTGCTCCAAGGATACCGGTGCCAGGGAAGTCCTGTGGAGGGTAACTTTGGATGCTTGTGTTACAGCTGGAGTTGGTAATTTAAAAAGCAAGGTGCAGCACCAATTTTTAAGGTAATTTTTCTTGCTGTAACACGTCAGTGAGAACAAAGTAGTTGGAGGCGGCTCTTGGGGAAATATCCTTTCTGTCAGCACTGTGCTAGGTGGCATGCTTTTTGTTGATGAGAATTCTGTTGGTGTCCTGTTCTGTTGACAGAAGAGAGGCCTGTGATTTTGCTGTGGTGTGTTTCTGTGCTGTGGTGGTGGGGATTGAGGGGAGAACAACTGAGAGATCTCAGACCGGGACTGGGAGGCCTCATGATGTTGGGGTAGGGTTGTTTAAGATTACAGGCAGGGGCAAACAAGGAGCTTTGATACTCAAGCTGAATAGAAAATGACTGGTGTCAGAAGGAGTATTGAGATCTTGTGCCCTAGGATCCCATGCTGCTGCTTCTGCAGTCAAGTGTGGGATATTTAGGAGTATCTGTGTAGGGTGGAGTCATGGAGAATGGCAATCTGGGGTAAACTGTAGCTGCAGACCTCCAGGGTAAATAGCTTTTTAGGGTTTTTTTTTTTTAATGGTGGTTCATTTAAAATTCCATTTTTGTTGTTTATTAGAACCTTGTTCATGCTGTTGTCACTAATGGCCTGTCAGGCTTTCCATTACACACCAGTGTTTCAGGGGATTTGCAATTTGGCTATGAAGGTTAGCTTCTGTCAGGAGCTTAACAGATGTCATCCCAGATCAATAATATAATGTGGTCCTTTTTTATTTATTATTACAGGTTTTACATATTTTTTGAGCAGTTGGGTTATTAGTTTATTCTTTCTTCTTAATGGAGATGAAGCTTTATAGGATTTTCAGGTCCTGCTCAAGAGTTTAAATTACAAGAGTCAGACTGGTGATGTGGTGATGCTGAGATAAGAGGGTAAGATTTAAAAAAAAACCCAACAAACCACAAACCACACACCCCCTCCCAAAAAAAAAACCCAAACAACCAAAACCAAAGATATCCAAGATACCTTTCAGAACACTACTGTGCCAACTAAATAAGCAGTATAGTTTTTAAAATGAGGCATACTGCAGTTAGTTTCTGGATGCTAGCAGAATCCCCAATTTTTTCTTGGTCCCTCAGAAGTGAATTATGAATCTGTAAGTGTGACAATGGGAATAGTCAGGGTATTTAAAAAAATCTGCCTCTCATATGTGTAATATGGTAATTCTAGCTGATAACCTTAACTGTTTGGTTTTGTTGTTCTAGTAGTATAGCCTAAATCTTTAATAAGGTACTAGTCACAAATCCATTTTGAAGACTGTGCTTTGTACTTCAGGTGGGTTGGAGGTCTGTCATGGGGATTAAAATACAGCTTACCTTTACAGTTCAGGATGGACCTTCTAAGGATTTAACTGTGTAACTGGTTGGATTCTTTCCAAAGAAATGAAAAAATTAAATTTCCTGAAAGATGAAACATGTTGGTCTCCCCTTTCATAGTCTGTGCTCAGGATGCTAATCAATAGAAAAAGCTCAGAGAATGCAAACTTCTCTGTAGTTGAAATGCACTGCCTGTTGTAGCTACAGCTACATTTGGGGGAAGCAAAACCCTGTGATTAAAAGTTAGTAATGATTGTTACATCTACTTACACTTGTAAACAGGATAAGTAGGATCAGGGTAACAGCTCGCAGGCACTGAAAGTATCACAATGAAGTGAATGATAAGATGGAAGGAGAAAGTCTGTACAGAATCAGTTTATGGTGGCAGGAGCCTGCTGAATAGTGAAGCTACTTTCAACGAGTCAGTATTCAAAAGAACGTGAAAGAAGCTGCTTTTGGTCTATTTGCAGCCCCTTGAGCTAAGCAAGGTGAATGTCAGAGAATTGAGGTTGCTCTTTTTTGTGTGTGATCCCAAACAGTGTATTGATTACTCAATGCAGGAAATAAAACACAGTTCAGGATATAGAAACATCAGATACAGCATCATACCGCTTCTGTAGAGGTGTTATGGTAACCTGGGTACACTTTGACAGTAGTTCTGTTGATTGAAGTTAATTAGATGCACCAAGCATCCTAAGTAATGTTTTTCCCTGGATTCTTCCTGTTTAAGGCATGGATGCTATATGTGAGGCTTTATAGGGTTTTATACAATTGCAGTTTAGAAAGAAGGTGTTTTGCTTTGCCTGGGCTCTAACGCTGTTGTACTGGCTGTGTGCCGGCACTGTGCAGAACTTCTCTGGGAGTACCTTAAGTATGTTTCATTCACAAAGTTAAATCCTTCTGAGGTGAATGTGTTGTTTTGAAGGCATGTACTGTGACATGAGCAACTCCTTTTGGGGCTATGGAAGTGCAGAATGAGTGGCGGTGTGGTTGTTGAGGTGTTGGGGAGCGATGCATTGGCAGTTCCCCTGCAGATAGAAGACTGTCATCCATCTGATGCTTGCTTGAGACTTTGAGTCCTTAGTCAACCTGAGGGTTCATCGTTCTTTTTACTGGATGTTTCTGGCACTACAGAAGGAGGGGGAGGAATGAGTCACTCTCTAAACTGGAATACAGTTGGAATCTATAACCCTGCATGCATGTGCTGAGGAGGGTTGTACCAACCACAGATGCTGAACTTCAGAGATCTGGATTTAATGTCTGCTAAATCTTCTGTGGACTACTTGTTTGATTTTGGGCAAGTTGCTGGCAGTCTTTGTGCCTGTGTTCCCCTTCTGGTATTGGGAACATAAACTGTTACCTCAGAGCGAAAACTCTCCTACAGTTGACAACATTACTGGTATCTTAAGGACAAAGGGTGGGTGGGAGCTGAAAGCTCCCTCTCTAAGGAGCAGTAGGACAGCCACAGTGGAGTACAGTAAGGAAACCAAGCATAGGCATGTCCTTCCTCTTTCTACTTCTCTCTTTGGCAAGAAACTGTAAAAGGAATCACAAATGCTGCCTCTTCAGCATAATGCTATGGAAAATGCAGCATTAAAAATGCAATATTAAAAATGCAATGCTTACCTTGTACCTGTTTGTCACTGCCTCTTAAACTTGAGGTTGAGGGCATTTTCTAAAATTCATGGGGGGAAAAAAAAGGACAGAGTTGGAGTTTCTGCAACTGTATCTGAAGCCTTTGTGTCTCTTCACATGTAAGATCTATGCTTCAGTGCTTTGAAGACTTGAATGGAAGAATATTTATATTCTTTGCTTGAAAACTCTAGTGGCAACATCAAAGGGTAGTAAACTCTGTAATCAGAATCACAGGGGAGAGTGTTCCTAAGCCAAGTGGTAGGACATTGCTGCCTTGTGCTTTTGTTGAGGAATTTTCTAAATGAGACCTTTATTTCTCAGCTGATGCGTTCCTCCTTGACACCTTGTAACTGTCATGAGATAGAGGTAGTGATTTCTCAACAGATAAAGGATGTGACTGTTTCTGGTTTTATAAGCTGTATTGTGTAAGGACTTGTTTTTAGCCTGGAGAGAGTGGCTGTTTGGGAGTGAGGTGGTGGGTGGGAGAGACCCCGGGGAAGGGAGGGAAGGCAGGAGAAACAGCTGAAGTGTCCAACCATAGTTATGTTGCAGACTGGAGGCAAAAAGCTATAAAGTCTCTTGAATATTTAGTCCTGTAACCATGTTCCCTGTGTCACTTCACTGTAGTACACCCATATGCAAACCTTTCAGTTCAGTAGGGATTTGTGGTTGTCCAAGTCTCTTCTTTGGAGGAGAAGCTGTAGTAGTGATGCTGGTTATGAAGGGAAAGGGATGAGCATGTTTTCAGCAGCTACCACGTTAGCGGTAGGCTAAACCTCTGGTTATTAAACCAAACGGTAGCTTTGCAGTAGTTGCTGTCTGCTTTAAGGAGTGTGGTGCTGCTGGCTTTAGGGCATCTATTTGGGATTCTTTCTGGCTGAAGTTAGCATGTCATGGATGTTAATAAAATTCCTTTTTTTTTTCCTCTGTTCTTTCATTTAACCAATAACGACCGTTTCCCCAGAGCACTAATTTTTCTAGTTTTCAATTGTTCTATTGTGGACTAAATTAAAATCTCGTGTTTCACTTGGGCTGGCAAGGAACAGTGCCTTTCCTCTACACGTGCAGGATGCCTGCAGCACAGAAGGCTGGTGTGCTGTCAAGGGGATTGATGGTCTCCTTTGATGGCTTCACAGTGAAGTGATAAGCTGTTGGAAGAAACATTTTCTTCCTTGCATCAGTGTGGTTTGCTTCAAGAGAGGGGCCTGTTTTTGCAGTAAGAGGAGGTTTCACTGGGATGTATGTGTGTGGGCAGACGCTCTTCGTTTTTATTTTTAGATAAGCAGCTATATTTATTACCCTGGAAGCCTGTATTAATAATCATGGAAATGCTGAATGGAGTGCTGCCTAATTAGCTGAAATATCTAGGCACTGCTGAAGGCGTTCTGTTGGTTGGCTGTAACCTTAAGTACCACTTTGCTTTAGCCTGAAGACTTTAGAAAGCAACTCAAAAGTAGGATTTTGTTGTTTTAAGAAGTCCTTTTTTCTGCAGTTTTTGATGTTTCCTGTCAAGTTGGACACCCAGTTGAGAGATGCAGTGTCAAACAGTCGTTTGGTTTTGGTTGTTTGGGTTTTTTTAAAAAAAAATCTTGGCCACAAGAAGGGTGAAAGTGTTGGTTGTCAGCTTCTAAAAGCGAAGGGGTTTGTGGCCTGGAAGGTAAGTGAGCATTACAGCTTCCAGGGCGAAGCTGCCAAGTGCTCAGTTGGAAAGGTGCTGCCCATGTTTCTACTTAGAACAAAGAAGCTGAATTTAGAAAACACCACTGTAGGATAGTAGGTGTGTGTAGGAAGTAGCTCTGCTGCCCTGCAAAACTGCTGCTGGAGTAATTACTCTTCCCTTCCACCTTGATAGCGTGAGTAGCAGCCCGCAGCAAAGAGAATGTGAAAGCATCGTTAGCAGCCATGCTCCAGGTAGCTTCCTAAGGCTGGAGGTCTGGTAAAAAGCCATGTGCTGGTTTCACCTGATCTACCACAGTAGTCCCTCAGTGCATTGACAGTGGTTTTTATGAAGTGTGGAAATAGAGACACTGGGTGTCATAAATGCATGGCAGTTAGCAGTCATCGGTCAGAGTGATTGCTTTAGCAGGGAACAAAAACAGCATGCCTATATAGCAATGAACGTGCCCATTTGTGCTGTTACAGATGAATTTTTGCACTCCAGTGGTGCCAGTGTGCTTCATTAAGTTAACAAGTAGACTTCCCAGACTGGATTTAGGTCTCGGAAAGTTTGGGGCTCTTGCTGGTAGGTCCTGGAAGCAGCAGTAGGGAACATGTAACCATTTGACCCTCTTTCACAGGGTGTAATGTGGTTGCATCCAGTGGAGGCAAGGTTGCCTCTGCTCAGGAAGGATGGTTACACCTGCATTAAATTCCCACAGTTACCTTGGGTAAGAAACAGAAGTTTTTTGCATTAGTTTATGTGAAAGGCATAACTAGGTGATTGCTCTGGTGTTATCCTAAAGGATAAATTAGATCTGTGAAAGCAATGCTTCAGTTCCTCATGGAATCGCACATGGGTCTGAGAGACGTGTGGATGCAGCTTCTAGGGATCTGAACCACCACATGCTATGAGAGGCTGAAGAGCAGCAAAGCTGCTGCTGACTGGATGGTGAAAATTCATTTATTTCTGTGCACTAAAGAACAGTAGCAGATAAGTGTATCCTGCCAATTGTGTTGACCCTTGTGGGGATTAGATATTTAAAGTAAACTGGCAGATGCCTGTAAGATGCTGCCTCAATTTGCTATTTCATACTGACATATATTTAATTATTTCTCTCTAAGTTTAACATCCAGGATTGCTCTGTCTCAGACAATAGTTCTCAAATTATTCATGGTTTAGTTTGAATTTCACTTTTGAAAAGGGGGTTATCTGTACATAACCACAGTACTTTATGCTTTTAAATCCTGGGCTTTGATGTTAAGTGTTAACTAAAACGATGGTTTTCATGGTGTATGTAGTAATAGAAGAGATGTGACCAACAGGAGGAGATGTGAACTTTAAGAATAGGTTTAACAGCGTTTTTGTTTCTAGAAGAGGTTATATGTGTATTCTCAGCCATGATGATATGCAGCAATCTTCTTCAGCAAATGGAAACAGAGAATTGAAACAAATACATGTGGAGGAGAGAAAGGAAGATCTTCCCCACCTTCCTCTTCTGAGTTATACAAAAACTATCCTAAGTGAAATAAAGGAGAAAACTACGGTGCCCAGGGAGCAAGCACTGAGACTTCTTGATGCTTTTGTATGAGCAGCCAGTGGTTTTCCTTTGATATTTTCATTACCTGCAGGAAGTAAAGTAATACATAAGCATTTTTTAGGATGGATCACAAGAGAGTCCACATTTGAGAAAGTTCTGTGTCCTCGTCAAGCTTTGTGACTGGTGCTCAGTTGCACCTTTATCTGTCACTTTTAGTGGTCTTTCAAAGTACTGCACATAGATTTGTGTGTCTGCTGCATTTTGGCAGCTACTATCAAATATATTTCAGCACTGTGACATACCATGTTACTCTATCATGTCCGTTACGGCTATCATGTAAAAAAATAAGCATTCACCTTTATGTTAGTGTTGCTACATGCAGGCATTCGTATGCTTAGAATATACTTGAGCATAAATTGCAGGATCAGAGGAGTTGTTCTCTTCATGTGATCTCCACAAAAATATTTTGAGGAGTTAGACTTGAGCTCGACTCCTGCAAAGGTGGTTCTATGTTCATCTTGGTGGGAGAAAACAAAAAGAAATGTGATTAAAGAGGATCAAAGTGGCAGGTGGTATCTGAGGTCTAGAAGACAGGAATTAAAGTGTTTGTGGTGGGCTGACTCCCCCTTATGAGGCCAGATGCCCCCCAGAGTTTCTCTGTCACTCCTCTTTTCAGCTGGACAGGGGAGAAAAATATATATTGAGAGGCTTAGGAGTCAAGATAAGGACAGGGAGAGATCATTCTGCAATTCACGTCACGGGCAAAACAGACTCAACATGGAATAAATAGGACAATGAGAAATAAAACCAGATCTTAAAACACCTCTTGCCACCCTTTCCTTCTTCCCAGGCTCAACTTTATTCCTAATTTCTCCCCCAAGTAATAAATGGGGGAGGGGAACGAGGGTTGTGGTCAGTTTATCACTAGTTGTCTTTGCCGCTCAGGGGTAGGACTCCTCACACTCTCCCTGCTCCAGGATGGGGTCCATCTCATGGGAGACAGTCCTCTGTGAACTTCTCCAGCATGAGCCCTTCCCAAGGGGCATAGATAAGATGCACTATTGGTATCTCAAATGGCGAGGTGAGTACTAGGCAGAAGAATCTTAGTTTGGTAAGAAGACAGAGAAAAAACCACCTACAAGAGGATGCTGGCCAATTCTAGTATTTGAACAGTGTTCTTTCTCTCACAAGGTAACAGCTTTTCACGGAAGTTCTTCTACTCTCTTTTTTTTTTTAGACAAAATGAGCAAATATTGGTGGAATAAATGCACTACCACTTCTTCTGTTCTTTGCACAAAGTATTTATTTTGCAAAATCCTGCAATAAGGAGGTCAGTGCTTTGCCTCTATTAGATTGTTACCAATACGGTTAATAAATCAAAAATGACTGACAGATGAACAACTTAAATGTCTCCTCCTGTTAATGAGGTATTGAGTTGGATGAAAGAGGCTTCCTAGAGGAACCATGCTCAGATCTCTCAGCACTGACTGTCTGCACTCCTCTTCCTGCTTGCCAGTGGTTAATTAGGAGGTAGAAACAAAGACCCCAAATGCGTTACAGAAAGACTGTAATTACATTTATTAGAAAGTCTGTGTACATGTGTTAGATTAGCACTGGCTATCCTTCTCTTGAATTATTTGATTTTGGTAATTCAGTTCTGTGGCCAAGCCTCTTGTTAAGGCAGATTTACACAACCCTCTGTGGTGATGCTTGAGTATGGGCAGGCAGTGGGGGTAAGGATTCTGGTGCTCTTGTCTCCTTGCCTGTGGCTGTTACAGGAAGGGGATGGGAAGAAGAGGCTGGGTAGTTGTTGAGGTGTTGGGGAGCGATGCATTGGCAGTTCCCCTGCAGAAGAGTCCCTTGTTGTGCTTGGGTAGCCAGGCTGATTGTTGTGATCCCCCATGACTCACCAGGGCTTTTCCAAAGGCTTACAGCAGAAGCCAGGGATGTCCCAGGAACAGATGAAGGGATTTGATGGAGGATGGCAGCGCAGGGACAGGCTGTGATAAAGGCCAGCCTGCCATCTTAGGGAAGGGGAAGGTAACGCTGCCTTGCCCAAGCTCCCACGGGATTGATTGGTTTGCTGCGCTTGGGCATCAGGCTGCCCTAGTCAGTGGCACTAAGGCCAAAGTGGGATCCCTTGTGTGTGGCACGGAGGAGAGGGGATGCCACCTGCCAGGTCCTTGTCCCTTGACTGGTGAGAAAGGACTGGCTTTTGGACAGATGGGGCTTGTGGGTTCTCTGGGTTTGTTTTTCCCAGGGATTCTGTGGTTTGTAAAGGCGAGCTGAAGCTTCACCCTCGCCCTGCACCAGAAGCCTTGTGCAGAGACCTTCTTGGTGGTGCCCTGTTTCCATGACGCTTCTGGGCAGACATTGTCCATGGGCCTTCCCTTCCTTGGCCTGATGAGGCTGGGCCTGGCCCAGGGGTTTGTGACATGTTGGAGGGTTATGGTGGGAGATGTGCGTGCTTGGGAGCCTGTCTGGGGGCTGTGGAAGCCAAGGGGTCTGCAGGGAGAGGCTGTTACGAGTTGGAGCAAGCAGTTTGCGTCAAACAGCCTGCACAGGGAGGGTAATGCTTGTGGACTGGGTCTTGCCTCAGGAGGGGCTCGATCCTGTGAGCATCTGTGGGGTGTTGGAGCCCATCCTCCAAAGGCTGCAAGGGCCTGTAGAGTCTCTATCTCAAAGCAGCCTCCCTGAGAAAGTGGACACCCTCATAAAAAGGATGCTGCCCTTTCTTGATGGAGTGGCCTGGATGTGACATGGGTCGTCTTGCGAAATAGACCCATGTACTACTTTGCACTCAGGTAGAGTCACCCTTCTTCATAGTCGCCTGTGTGGTGCTCTGTTTCTGATTCAGGACTAAAATAGAGCTTTCAGTGTGCATTTCTACTTGAAAAGGTCTGTAAAATCCTACAAGACAGTTAAGTGCAATATCCATGATAACTGAGTTTACTTGTACAGCTATTGATTGAAATTAACGTGGGAGAAAATCACCTTGTGTGGGTTGAAATTGTTATTTTTCCTTTTGGAAAGGTGTGACTCTCTTGCTTCGTTGTAGATGTAGAGATTCCACATAAGCAGCATCCCTGGGATGCTACAGCAAGCTCTGTGTGCTTCGCATGGTTTCTTTTAACTTCAGCCCAGCTTGCTTTGAAGTTTCCATAACACCAGGGGGATCATCCCAGGTGGTGGGAGGAGGTGGAATGGTGGGGCAGGACCGCTGTCCTTGGTGCTAGGACTCATGGGCCACCCCACAGATGAGGCTCTTACTACTTTGAAGCATACCTGATACCTTGAACGTAGGGACAGAGAGAATTGGCACCCTGAGCAGGAGATGATGTAGGTGATGTCATGTGACAGTGTGCCATTCCTGTCTGCTGGGGCAGATCACTTGGAAGTCTTTGCTGACAGGTGGATGCATAGATCTGAGAGGAATGTGTGTGCAGCTCTTTGACTGTTCTTTGTGGAGGTTTGGGAGGTTGGAGGGAACTGGTAGGGGTTCTGATGCTGTGTCTAGGGGATGAATAAAAGAATCTGAGCTCGGAGAGGAGATGGGGGGAATGTTGAAATTCACCCAGAGGCTGAAGAAAGGACGACTGATAGCAGTTTCTGTGCTTTCAGATATTTACTCTATGCAACTTAAACTCGTTTAAGTTCTTCAGTATCTGCTTCTCTGTATTGTTACTTTCTGCTGATCTTTTTGTTTACCACCATGAAACTCTTTCTTTTCATTAGCTTCAGAGATTAAAGAAGCTCATCTCCCCAGACTCAAGCAGAGGAATTGCTTTCTCACTTTTGTTAGGAGAGGGGACACAGATTCTTCCCATTCTAATTCCAGGTAATTTGATTGGTATCCAGCCACAAACTTGGTAAGAGGTCACTGACACTGTAGGATGTCTTCTTGCATTTGTAACTACAAAGCTTTATAGCGCAGTAAGTAGGTATGGATTTCCTTGAAAACAGGCCTTGCTTGACTGCAGTCAGGCTACACGCCCTTCTATGGATTTATTGGCTCATCTACAGCTGTTTTCTGGATAAGCATTAAGCCAGGGATCGCAGTTTTTCTTGCTGGGATAATGTTGAGTCTAATTATTTTATTAGGTTAGTGTCTTCAATTTGTTGTCTGTTCTGTGAGTTCTAGAAGGCAGTTCTTCTCTGTAATCACTGTTTATCTGTGAGATTACTGGCTCCTGCTTCTAGAGAACAAATACCTGGAATTAATATGAAAAGACACGTAGTAGATGATCATCAGGCTCATGCTGAGAGGATTTGAGATGCTGCCAGCACCAGCTGTGTCCACCCTGCTGTCTGCTGGAGAAGATTGCCTCCATAGTAGAGGTTGCAGGATGGTCACTGGGTCTGTTCCTCAGGTGCTTACAGCCTGGCAGCCTAAGAGAAGTCAGTGTTAGTTCATGTTAACAGTCTGAACTACAGCCGTTGAGGTGCAAATTCAACACCTGTATTGGCAATTTGGAGTTGCCTTGTGTGTATTCATGGTGGAAAGGTGATAGGTTTCCTCCTATCCCCAGGCTACTTGGGCTGATATTCAGGATTTGAGTTTTAGCTCATCCCAGGAGAAATTCTTTGTTTAAAATAGTGCAGTAGGCTATTATCAGTAAGTGCTGTGCTACAGAAAAGCTGTGTTACTCTTCTTCTGCTTTTCTTCATTGCACATTTTAGTCAAGAAATTCATCTAACTGTAGAAAAATTTTGACATATGGAAGTGACTTTCTCATGGCAATTTGTTGTCCCAATACATCAGGTTAAGTAATAACTTTTTATTTATTCCCAGCATTACCACCCTCTATGTTAATATTGGGAGGAGAGGTAATTTCCCACTTAGCTTTTACTTTTATTTTTTTTCATTCTCCAGCTGGGAATCCTCTTTCATAATTATTTCTGCTATTTTCTCTTTCATATTTTAATTTGACAGAAAATTTCTGACAAATGCTTTTAGTGCTTAAATAGGACAACAACAGTGATGTGGCAGTGATGTGAATGCTAGTCAGCTTGACAGCTTGACAACTGATACACTGTGAAGAAAGCTCAGGGTTCTTTTCCTGCAGAAAGAAATGCATATGTCAAAGGTATCAAGATGTCAGATTTCCTACACAAAAGAAAGCTGGATGGGGGAGCAGATATGAATTGAAGGTTTTAATTTGTGAAACACAAGTCTTGGGTCTTAGTTGTAACGCTTTTTTTTTTTCTCCTTTTTTTTTCCCCCTTTGGCAAATTGGAAGCTGTTTTTCCCTCTCTGTCATTATCTTTTTCTCTTTTTTTTTTTTACATTAACTCTGTCATTATCCTTTTTTTTTTTCTTTTCCCCTTTTCCCTTCAATCACTGTGTGTTCCCCAAACACCAGCCACTCAGCTACCTTTGCTTAGGTGTATCTCTACTGGAAAAAGGTTCTTGTTTCACCACAAGCAAGATATTGTTGGTAAAACCAAAAAGATTTAATTCTTCTTGTTTGCTCAGCACATGTCTTTCAGGGAAATGCCTGGTGTTTCTAAGGTATGTTCAAAGACTGTAGAATAGCTGTTATACTACATTCCCCCTTCCTTAAGGTATTTTTCTTGCTTTGATCTTTCAGATGTTCTGAATCTTAATGGTATTGGGCTAAGTACAGTTGACCCAAGAAATGCATTCATTCCAGGTAGACAGAAGTATTTATGTCAAAATGTCATTTGAAACCTGATGGTAGATTGCCTCTTTTCCCCAAAACGTGCAGGAACATGTATGGTTTGGTCCATGGTCTCAGGTGAAACAAGTATCAGAAGAAGCTGGATGTTGGCATGCATGGATGAATACAGTTTTCATGTGTGATGATGCCTTAAATCTGGGCTTTAGGAAAAGAAAAGCAACAAAATGAGGTTGGAAGATACAAGATAAATTGTGTTCCCCTTCCTTTTTATTGTTTCTCTTGTACCCTGTCTTGCTTCTTTCACTGAGGGTACGTTTCACTGATGAGGGCAACTTACCAGCAAAACAGATGTTGCTGTGCACTGTGTAGTCTATTTTGGCTACTTGGCTATCCTGGTTTCAGCAAGGTTATGTTTGGGAGTTAGGGTGAAGGTGGTGCTGATAACACACAGGTGTTGCCAGGTAGTGAAGGACTTTTCACTTGTTCATATTGCCCTGCTAATGAGGAGGTGGGGGGTGCCCAGGAAGCTGGGAGGGGACACAGCCAGGACAGGTGACCCGAACTGGCCAAAGAGGGTATTCCATGCCAGTGGCATCATGCTCAGCATAAAGGGACGCTGATGGGGGAGGAGGAGGGCACAGCTCCAGGATGTGTGGTTTTGAGGAAGGTCTGGTTTCAGAATGACTCCAAGCTGTACAGCCTGAGCTGTCTGGTTCGGTGAGAAACTGCATCGGGTAGCAACAGTTCTGTACATTTTGCTAAAAGTCCTGTTATTGTTATCTCTCTCTTTCTCTCTCTGCTGTCCCAGCAAACCATCACCTCAACCTGTGAGGTTTGGTTTTTTGTTTGTTTGTTTGTTTTCCTTCCCTTCCCCCCAATTTCTCCCCACACCCTCTTAGAGAGAGCAGCTCTTGGCTGGGGCAAGACCACGGCACTGGCAAACCAGCTTCTGTTGAGGGCCCTCCTCTGTCAGTTCCCTGCTTGTTGATGTCATCACGGCTTTTGTTTTACTCATGCTCTGCTTTCTTTTCTTGTGGTTGGCCAAGGTTGCCTTCAAGCAGTGTTCAACAGAAACTCTGTGAGGTTTAGATACCAGAGCTGTTAGGCATACTGAGTTTGGAAAGAAAGGCCGAGTCTGGTGCAGTCTCACAGCTAAAAGGCTAAAAAGAAAGGGGAGGGTAGGAAGAAAAAGAAGTCAGAAGGATATCCTTTTGTGGCTTTTGCAGCCTGAGTGTAAGGAAATTAAGTATTCAGACTCTGAAGAGCTGGCCTGTAATTCTAACTTCACTGTTACGCTGCGATAGGGAAATGTTACTAGCACATTGCAGCAGCTGGTGCCAGAGCATCCAAGCACCCCCATATCCACACACCTCACCGTGGCATGTTGTGCAGTTACTGACATCTATGAAGTGGCAAATAGAAAGAGCTGGATAAGGACTTGAAATAGTATCTTAAAGCTCAGAGGATGGGACTGAAGTAGGGCTGGGGCACGTTTCCGTTCCGTTTCTTTGGGTTTTAAGTCAGCATAGATTTCATTGCATGTATTACACTGGCATTATTTTACTGGTGAAGGATCCAGAGGCTGCTCAAGAAGACTTGAAAAGGAAAAACACAATTAAAAAACCAGCCCAATGTGTTTTGTTCAACCTAAAGAAGGGAAGCTGACCACAAGAGAAAGCATCCCTTACCCCGTGTTCCTGACAGGAAGCCAGGCAGCCCCCCAGGGTAGCCTGCAACGGGAGCAGAAGGAAAGGGTCGCTGAGCAGCGCCGCGCTGCCCGCCATGGCAGCCCTCCGTTGCGCTACCTATTGCTCTGAAGCGCTGCTCCTTCCTCCTGTGTGGTGGGTTTGCATGGGAAAGTAAGATTTGAAGGGCAGCATCTGAAAGTAGATTGGAGTGGTCTTTTGTTAGCATTGGAGAGCAAAGCTACAACTGCTACTTGAAGTTAGGTATTTATCTTAAAACTGGCCTGTTTTCTTCTGAAATGTATGGACGTAAGGATTTGTAAGACACAACCCTATTCTAGCAGGATGTTTATATCTCTCTCTTTTTACTTCTCTCTGCCTGTGAGTGGGGTTTTTTTTTTCAAGAAATCCTCCTGTTTACTAGAAGAGCTATTTCATGCATGTCTCTTGCGTGGCATTTTATAAAACATTCAAGGCATCTTAACTCTAGTTTGATCTTACAACGTAGGTATTTGCTGTTCAGTTTTCACTCCAGTCTGAGCGTGTGTGCTTGCAACAAGTCACTGTCCATTTGAAATTCCTTGAAATTCCTGCTTTGTAGCCAGAGGAGGTATATTAAATGGACCACATTCAAAAGGTTGGGGGTCTTTTTTAAACTATATTTATAATAATTGTCCAATATTATCTTGTGTTCTTAAGTGACGTATATTTTAAGTATGTAGCTACTAGAAAAGGGCTAGGATTCACACCAATTCTGGTAACGGTGGCAGCTTGCAAAATCTGGCATCGTTTGTGGTAGGCTTTGTCTTGGCTCAGTAGATCTGTTAGCATTTCCAGTAACCTTTCCCTTCTCTTGATTTAGTCCTTCATTTTCATCCCAGATGCTTTTGTTTGCATTTTAAAAAAAGGAAAAAATCTGTTCAGTTCTTTTTATGGAGAAAAGCTTAAAATAAATCAGATTTAATGGAGAAATTCAGAGCTTTGGAAGTGGAGAAAGTATTGATTTCCAGATTTCATGCATGACTGTTCAGGTTTTAAAAGGTTCTATGTGTTTGTAGAATCATAGAATCACAGAATCGTAGGGGTTGGAAGGGACCTCAAGAGATCATCGGGTCCAACCCCCCTGCCAAAGCAGCTCCCTAGGACATATCACTCAGATAGGCGTCCAGACGGGTCTTGACTATCTCCAGAGAAGGAGACTCCACCACCTCCCTGGGCAGCCTGTGCCAGGGCTCTGTCACCCTCACTGGGAAAAAGTTCTTCCGCATGTTGGTGCGGAACTTCCTGTGCTCCAACTTGCAGCCATTGCCCCTTGTCCTGTCCCCACAGACCACCAAAAAGGGGCTGGCTGATTCCCCCTGCATCCCCTGCTTAAGATAATTATAGACTTTAATTAGGTCCCCACTTAGTCTTCTCAAGGCTGAAGAGTCCCAACTTACTCAGCCTATCCTCATAGGGGAGATGCTCCAGGCCCCTAATCATCTTCGTAGCCCTTCTTTGGACTCTCTCCAGGAGATCCCTGTCCTTTTTAAACCAAGGAGCCCAGAACTGGACACAATACTCCAGGTGGGGCCTGACCAGGGCAGAGTAGAGGGGGAGGATCACCTCCTTTGACCTGCTGGCTACACTCCTCCGGATGCACCCCAGGATCCCATTGGCTCTCCTAGCCACCATGGCACACTGCTGGCTCATGGCCAACCTGTCATCTACCAGGACCCCCAGGTCCTTTTCCACTGAGCTCTTCTCCAGCAGGTCATCCCCCAGCCTGTACTGATACAAATGGTTCCTTCCCAGGTGCAAGACTTTACACTTGCTTTTGTAAAAGCAAGTGTAGTTATCTACTGTCTCTTGTAGGTGTTTTGATATCCTGAATTTATTCTATTTGTTCTATGTCTTCTCAGGGGAAAGAAGACAGACAATGGGAATTTTGAAATAAAGCCATGGGATAGAGCAGAGGGAAATAAGTATAATATTAATAACAATAATAATGTCACATAATAAAGTGGCACTTAGATACTCAAGTCCTTTGACTTTCCATGAAACTTCAGGTGTTTGCAGTTGCTTGGAAATTGGATGTGTATTTCTAAGTTAGGTGTGTTTTTAAAATATTACCATTTCCTGTAATAAGTGCCTTTTGTTGTCTTTCAGAAGCCTACTGTGTGCTTGAATTGCACTTGCATGTGTGAAAGTGGAAATGGCTATCTGTAGCAAGACCCCCTGGGGAGTATTTTGGCTGTACACTAAAATTTGTTGTGTTTATCCACGGTCACTGCCCTGGAAATGATACACTTATCACCTGCTACTAGTAACCAGAAGCTGTTACTGCTAATCCACTCCTGTGACAATATGCTTGTTTCCTGTAAGTTCCAAGAAGAATTTTATCTTCTTCTAGGAACATTCTAGCTGGCTGTTTTGCAATGTGGGTTTTTTTTTCCAGAAGTGGCGAAGTTAAAAGTTTTGACATGAGCAATATCACTGTTGTTCTCCTCCTCAAAATTCCTTCTGCATGTTATGAAATATTAAAAAACAAAACAAAAAAACCCACCCCTATATTACTCTTTTATATCAAAACCAGTTGAGTACAAGAATATGTCAAGTTTTGTGGAGAAATTTTTATATTCATAAGACTATTTCTCCCCCCCACGCCCTCTAAGTTATGGATACAAATTAGGGTAATTCCAAGGTCCAAGAAAGGACAAAAACCTTCATGTACTGATGTGCAACACAAGTTCCAGCTGCTAATTGTCAAGTTGAGGCTTGGGTGTGCAGTGAGCTATCCTGTGCCTACCTGTTGTGAAATGATTCTTGCTTTTACTGAAGCTCCTGGTCCCAGTTAGAAACAAGAAGCAAGATGTGGTGGTCCATGACCTGGTATTTTTATCCTTCATGTGTTTCCTTAACAGTATTTTCTTGCTCTCTGTCTCAATCTTTGGGTGGGGTTTTTTTGGTTTTTTTTTTTCTTCCTTGGCAAGTATTTTTTGGTTTTTAGTGATCAAGTGCTCCACGTGAAGAACTGGTGGTTTGTCATTGTTCATGTTAACAGATAGTATTTCTATATAGCTGGCAAGAGGGCAAGCGCTTCTTAACACTAGAATGAAAAAAAAGATCCTTAGTTTCACCAAAAGAGCATTATTATTACATGGTGCTCATCTTGAAATGCTTGCATTTCTTTAGAATGTTTTGTCATGTAGGAGAAGTTGGTCATTGTCATCTTTAAGTGGTTTAATTAGACCTGTAGGTCCTTATCCAAAAAGCAATCGCTTTTCATCGTGGAACTTCAGTATTTATATCCCATCTATGCTGCTAAGTTTATCACTGTAATATTTGACCTGGAAAGCTCATAAAGTACCACTTTGAAGCCTAATTTCAATACATATTTCTTGCCAAGAAGTGTAGAACATCTGATGATGATTGAGGTGTATGGTGTTATTTGTTCCATTTTACAATCAGGGGTAATTAGTAGCATTAGAGCACTGAGAACTGATCCCTCCACATGCAGAATTTCCTTCCCATCTTACTGACCCAGGGAAGAGCAGCCAAGGCAATGGATTACCAGTAGTACAGAGCTTCCACCCTTACAAGCTTGCAATTAATTTCAGTGAATTCAAGATTTGGCTTTCAGTTTGTTGCAGTTTTCTCTAGGCCCTTTTCAGAAACACAATGATGGTGGAACTGCTGCCTTTTCATTAAAAAATATATCAGGAAAACGTGTAAAACATTTTTTTTGGTTTTATGGGGAGGTTGTTACTCTCAATCTTTGGCCGAAACATGTCATTCTTGGTACAGATTATTTCTCTGTAGGTGGTTACCCATGACATTTCTTGTTCTTGGAATGCAAGCAACCACAGTCAACATGAGAACAATCTTCTGTGCTTAATACGCACACCTTATACTGTTTTCTGCAGACCCTTCACCAAAGAAGGCACTTTTAACTAAACATAGATGGAAGTAAACTTTGTCTGTCTCCATTCTGTTGGTTGTTCTGATTAGGTATGTTTTTGTAATTCATGGATGTTTCTTAGTTGGGAAGAATATGCACTCTTAACAATGTTAGGAGATGTTGGGACTGTTTAATTTGCATGAATTACCTTCTCTTCTGAGCAGAAAGGAGGAGCTTGTTTATGATACCCAAAGGGATGCTGTGACATCAATGAACTCTCATATTTTCCAGGGAGACAAGTTGTAGTTGACATGCAAGCTGGGTTGAAGGTGGCAGTAAATTGTGGTGACAAAGATAAGCTGTCTGTGAAGTGTCAGCTGTTTGGAGATGTTTGGAAATTGTACAATACTGAAACCAAAGCTTTCTGTCCTAACTTTTATAGCACAACTCTGTCCCACCCAATGAAAGGCCAAGTGGCTAGATAGGGGTATGATTATGGTGCAGTGAGTCTGAACCTCCTAAAAGCTCTCTGTGACAGATGTCCCAGGTTGTATCAGCCTTGACCCTGGTTGTATAGCCTCTGTGGATAAAAGAGAAACCTTTGGAGTCTAGTCAAAGTCTGTATCTGTTTTTATGAATGAATGTTGTTGTTTGCAGGTTAGGGGACAGTCTGAGGGCTCAGGAGGAGCGTGGGGCAACAGAGAGCCATCACTAGTGAATGTCAGAGATACTTCAAGGTTATTCTGTGGTTCTTAGAATCAAAAGTAGCATTTCCCTTTTTCCTTTATTTTCTTTCTCCTCCCTGCCCTGCCCCACCCTCCCACTCCCCAGAGGATAGGTATGTGATGTGACTGACAGGTGCTTTACAAGTACTGAGCTTGCAGTTGCATCACCACAACCATACTTGACTTGGAGTTTCAAAGTTAAAGCTCTGTGCTATAGGAGGGAAACTATTACTGTGTAGGGTAAACTGTGACCTTTAGAAAAGAATTACATTTTATTTGCTAGGGTTTAGTTCAGCATAAGCATGGCTTCTGTTCAGTCTGCTCTCAGTCATTTCTGTGTCTTAGGGAAATGGAAGTTACTGGTTAGAAACGAGCTCAGTTTCTCTGAGCCTCAAGTGTTTTGGACCTGTTATTTCATGGAAACGTTCACAGGCCTTCATGGAAGGCTTTACAGTCTCTTCTTGAATGTAGAAACATATTTATCTTTCCCTCTCCATGCAGAGGATGCGTTTGTCTTTGATCCAAGCAGCAGCTTCTGGTTTAAGTTGTTTTGTGCCTTTGAGTAAATTATCTGGTGAGAACAGGATTTAAATTTAAGATGTGTACTGAAACTGCATATTGATTCCAGGGATGGTAGTGATGCCTACAATTTAGAGAAGGTGCTAAGCATGAGAGAGGTGATATCATCTATTGGCAAATGAGTAAATATGGCACTGCAGCTGGAAGAGTAATTGGCCTAATGTTTTTCTCAGCCTTTTTAACATTGATGACTCAGTGCCTGAAGCTCAAAACTTTGACAAGTCCAATCCCTTACAGATATGCTAAGAAGCCAAGGTTTAAATCAATTATGTCTTTTAAAAAGTCTAATGTAAGTGTGCAAGTTTGAAAGTGTGATAGAGGATGTATTCTTAAAATGCCCACAGAAAGAAACTGAAGAGCAGCCACACTTAATTTGGTTTAGGCTAGTCTTCATTCAACTTCAGATGAGCTTCCATCCATCCTCCTTGTGAATTCCTCTCTGTTAGTAAAGAATTGAATGCTGTATTTGTTACAAAATTATTCTCTCATCTTTAATTATATTCTGCTTTTCCTCTCCATACTGTGTTAATGGATGTGCGCATGCAACATGTGATGGGGTAGGAGAATGCTCACCTCATTTTATGGTGAGGAGGGTTGTGTCTATGGCAGAGCAGGATGTTTAATCTGTGGCATCTGTATTGTCCCTGTTGCTGCTGTTACCATGATGCCTTCCTCTTTTAGCTAGAGTTCTGCCAGAAATACTGATGTTGAAGGTATATGTTGTCTTTTCTGACAGCTTAGGCCTTGGCATGCTTGCAGTGGCACGCTTCTCACAGTGCTGTATCACTGCAGCTGGCATCAGTGGTGGTGCTCCTTTCCCAGCCCCAGTATATATGGGGGAGTAACGTGCTGCAAGGACGCGCGCTGGGGGCCTCTCCCTTGGTAATGCATTCCCTCTGTGCTGCCAGCTCTCAAATTGTTGGTTGCTAGTGAACTTCTGAAAGTTTAGTGAAGTCCTGTGTGTAAGGTCAAACTGAAGGGATGAAATGGTGTCTTCTGTAGGGTGGGAAGAAGACTGAGCTTCAGATTGCCAATGATCTGCCTAGCTGGCAACTATCACTGGATAGGGAACATCCATTCTGATTTCATACAGTCATAATTATAACTTTATAATATCAAAGGTGGTTTTAATGTACATGAGGCACTTTTCATATTGTCCTTGCAAAATACTTGGCTAAACTCAAAGCAAAATTTAAATATAGTATGAATTGCTTAGAACTCTAGGTTGCTTTCTGTGCTGGGGCTGTAAAGATCTTCATAAGCATTTAATTAACCCCTAAACATCTAAGGGTGCTCATTTTACAGGTGATTGCCCTGTGGCAGAATTGGATGGAATGAGTTTTATGATCTTTCATGGTTAAAAGTAGCTCATGGCAGGTTAGGGGAATAAAGGCATAGAAAGAAACCCTGTCTGGCTGAAATTTTTGTTCCTCTACGCTCTGAATAGTACATGCTGAAAAAATGATTATCCACCAAATAGGGAAATCTTTTCTTCTATTGCTTTGAAGCAAAATAATGTGCTGACACTTCTCTTTATGTACTGATTATTTTTTGAAAGCATTAATTAAAAAAAAAAAGTAACTTCGAATGTGGATCTGGAATAAGTTCCCTGAAATGAATGCTCAATATAAAAATCCAGTAGGTAAAAAGAAAGACATTTGTTACATAGCAGCTGGCATAAATCTTGCTTCTAATGAGGATAAAATCCATGTAAATGAATCATTACAGTAAATTGTTGTAATTAGGATTTATTCATGACAAAGGTCTCATAATTATATAATCAACTTTTAGTGTATTAAGATTTATAGTCTGAACTCTTTTATTCCATTTTATTCACTTAGAAGCAGAATTTGCTAGGGGAGGAGTGTTTTCAGGAAGCTCTCTTGCTCCATGCTCTCAACTATAGATGGAATTTGATTCCTTTGCAAATATCATCTAATTCTGGTGTTGCAGAAGGCTCAGATCCTCCTCTGGCAAAAATAAAACTCTTAGCATTTTAAAAGGTCTCCCCAATCTTCAAGGGCTCTGAAGTGCCAGGTGTTTCATTAAGGACCTTCCAACTTAATGGTAACGTAGGTAAGTGTCTGCACATCTTCCTAGTGTTGAGCACACAGCGATGGACCAACGTGACAGAAAACTACTGCCAAGTCATAGAATCATAGAATCATAGAATGGTCTGGGTTGGGAGGGACCCCAAGGATCATAGAGCTCCAACCCCCCTGCCACAGGCAGGGCCACCAACCTCCGGGCCTGGTTCTACACAAGGTTGCCCAGGGCCCCATCCAACCTGGCCTTGAACACTTCCAGGGACGGGGCATCCACTACTTCTCTGGGCAGCATGTTCCAGCACCTCACCACTCTCTCTGTAAAAAAC
>VZTU01006162.1:0-21928 GCA_013400835.1 Zapornia atra | reverse complement strand
TGGGGCCTCACGAGGGCAGAGTCGAGAGGGACAATCACCTCCCTGTCCCTGCTGGCCACCCCTCTTCTGATGGAGCCCAGGATCCCATTGTCCTTGCGAGCTGCAAGAGCACACTGCTGGCTCATGTTAAGTCTCTCATCCACCACAATCCCCAAGTCCTTCTCAGCAGGGCTACTCTCAAGAAGTCATGATTGTCTGGGCTAAGAAAAACTGGCTTCTGTTTTTTATCTCAGTCCTTGCCAGGTGGGTAGAAGCAGTGTCGAGTATGGTGACAGAGGATTATGGTCATCAGCAATCCAGCCGTGAGCTGACTCCATCTGCTTCTGTGGTAGGTGGCCTGTGATGGGGACAGAATTACTCTGAGCTGTACTGTCTTGGGCGCAGCCGAGGCCCCCCAGCAACCTGCCACAGCAAAGGCTGAGAAGTTAAGGCTTTGTGTTTTCTTCCATCTGTTGAAAAGAGTAACTTGGGCTGCTGGGCTGTTAGCCTGATGGTTTCAAAGTCATTACCCAAAACAATTTTAAAAACAGTTTCTGAGTTTCTTCTTGTCAAAGCTGTCTGTCTCCCAGTGAGATGCTTTAAACCACCGAAATAACAATAAGGGTATGGCTGTGCTTTTGGGGAACTAATAGTTGAAGGGAAGCTTGAGTAGGTATATTGGATCTGACAGTTTCTGACTTAAAATTTTGATAGATTCCCACCCTGCCACACCCCCTCCCTCTCAAGTTTTAAGAAATCTGGATTACAATTAGAAATTTCCTTGTCTCCTTTCCAAGGTAATGCTATTTAACAGTAGATTTTAAAGGCTAATTCTTGTGTGTTGTTCCTCATCCTTCTTGCTTCTACAAAAATTTAATAAAATCAGTTGTGCTGCAGTGATTTGGCTCTTTTCAGCTTCAAGGAAAGTTCTTTAACCACTGCAGTCAGAACGGTTAGAACATCCTCAGGCTGGTTTTAATTACAGCAACATCTGCAAGTGTCCCTGAAGCTTGGAGGACAATTTTACATTTAATTTCTGTCAGGTAGGGTTTTGGATTGACAGCCACCTAACACTGCTATAAGGGTTTGCAGGTTGGGTTGGGTTTTATCCCCTGCATTTATGCTGCAGTGCTGAATAAGCTTCGCTGCCACAGCACTTCCCTCTCCTGGCTTTCTGTTCAGACTGATGTCAAATACGTTGAATCCATTGGTCCTGCATTCCCCAGCAAGGGTAAAAGCACCCCTAAAGTACTGTTACCGTACCCTGTTCTGCTGTTCTCCTGCAGGTATTAACACTCTGTTATGACAACCCATAAATAGTACAGAAGAGCATATTAACTCATGTGCTTCATTGCATAAAGTGTGTCTGATGGTGCAGTCAGCTCATCCAACAGCTTCTCCGGTTTTTGCAGGGACTGCCAGAATCTAAAAGAGATTCAACCCTTGTTTATAGTTCTGGGCTTAGACAGCTTGACAATTTTATAAATTAAGGACTAGCTTGGCTAGGGTTGTTTTGTTTAAAGTAAAATCAAAGGGGTGTCCTCCTGAACACTAGAACTTTTTCAGAGATGATTCTTAAATAATGTAGATTTTTTTTTTAAATTGTTTTTTCCTTTTGATCTTCCTAGAAGTCCAGATGAACTGAAGGCAATCCTTTTTCCTCCCCTCTCCCCATTTAATTAAGGCTGGGAATTCAGGTACACAAAACCTATTACGTTTAATAAGTTTGAGACCATTAATGAATCACTATGAATGCATGCCCTGTTTCCTACTCTTTGCTAAATATAGAGGCAGGACTGGGTCACGGTGTCCTCGGCTGTTGCTGATACCACATGAACCTTCCTACCCAAGCTGAGCTCTGCCTTTACAGCTGTAGGGATTTTTGCCCTCACTCTTCCAAGGCAGCTGCTCCTGAACTTTGTCTTGAATGCTCAGGAATTGGCTTCAAGTTTCCAGCCTATGCATATGTTGGTGGGTAGTTTTGGGGCATTTGTCCTTGTCAGTGGTATATCTTTAAAGCTGAAGCGGTTTTTTTCACTTCTTGGTGTTCATCTGTGGCTATACTGACCAATAATAAACTTGTCCTTTCTCAGTCTGGTTTGAGGAGTCTGAAAATGTTTAAATTAACTCTTATGTGGTAGCCTCTCAAATACAGCTATTTACAGAATCACAGATTCACTAGGTTGGAAAAGACCTTTGACGTGATAAGGTCCAACCATACCTGTCTTCTACTAAGCCATACCCCGACCACCTTGTCTACCCAGCCTGTTCACCTCTGCCCAAGGGAGGGGTTCAGATAGTGAAGATGCCCAGCATCCTGTATATCTCTCTAGTGCTTAATTCCCTTTTTCTGATGCAAAAACTAATAGTCCTTAAGTGCACTGCAGAATTTATTCACTATTGCACACTATGTCCTATGCCACCTTAAGTAATTACTTCACTGCAGCCATGCAAAAAAACCAATTGCATCATGCCCTAGAAATAACCTGAGCTGGGAGCCACCGTCCTCAGCCTCTTCTGTTCTCTATTGGCCTTTTCATTTTATTATTTTTTAAAATTTAATCAACTATATACAAACTTTCAAATACCATCCGACTTGATCTCAATTAATGTATTCTGTGCACAGTCTGTCAGTGGAATTTAATTTTGTTTTCAGTATTGCTTTTGGATTCTAGTTGGAGAGACCTAAGATTTTGATTTCAATCACCCATTTGTCTGCTAGAAAATTTGAAAGTCTAATCTCCTGCCCACCACAGTAATTAAAGATTGAAAGAAAGATTTGTCTTGCATATATTGCACACGCAATGAAGTAGGAAAATGTGCTGAGTTACACTTGTGGATTAAATGATTGATTGCTTTATGAAGCCCTGAAGTTAGCCACCAGCGTCTAAGAAAAACCATGTTCGTTGTTAGGGGATGTGTCAGCTTTCTTGGCAATTGACTGGAAAAATCTTCTAAAGCTTAATCCAGGTATTGCTGTAAATAAATGTCACTTCTGTCTCATGCAAGATTCATCTCTCTGCAGAACTCTTTCGTGCATGCAGTGTACTGCTGGGAGGGAAACACCAACTCGAACGGTAGCTGAGGATGTTTGTACCCATCTGGCAGCCACCCTGTAGCGTTTGGGGAGAGAAGACACTGTAAAGGATAGATGTTCTGGGAGGCCAGGTTGTCAGCTGCACGTGTGTACATACACACCCCCCCCATACCTGTCTGGCTTGTACATAACGCTAGCATCTGTCATCCATTTCAGATTGCAGTTTCTCAGCAGAATAGTTGGTTCTTAATGTTGGCTTTTTAATATATATTTTTGGCTTTTTTAATGCGTGTGTCTCTTCACAGGTTTTAAAACAGCTAGACACTGGCTAACAGCTGCAGTTCTCTCAGTAGGGCTTTGGGGAGGGAATGCAGTTACTCCATCAGTAGGACCAGTAGGACCAAGCAGCAGTAGAGAAATTCAGCTCCTTTGTCACCAGGCGCAGTAGTGACTCCTCTCTTTGTATAAATTTTGGTCTTTTAACTGTGTGGAAATGTTAGAACACAGAAGTGATGCAGCACCTTTTGCTGTTTTCTTCAAGTTAAGTGCTTTGAAAAGTTTCACAAAACATGATGTCAGTGGTACTGTGCCTCCTTTTCCTGGTGAGAGGCCAACTGCCATGCTGATGCTGATGTAATTTGTTTGTCTCCCTGAAGAAGACTTTGCTGCATCTTCCTTTTCCTATTTTTCCCCTTCTCCTTTTTTTGTGTGTTTAATTGGGATTCAGGACTTCAGAACTCCTTGTTTCCTTGAGAAAGAGCTGGAGTTTGTCCTTTGTCAGAGAGAGGGTGAATTACAGTCGCCCTGGCATGACTACATTTGTGTTGCTGTGTATCAATTTAAGTAAGGTATCAGCTGCTAGTTTCTGAAGTATTGGCTCTACTCCCTGAGAACATATATAAACCTGTTGGCATCTGATGTACTTCAAGTCATTAACTGGAGCATAGATTAGCATCATATGCCTTTGAAATTGCTCCTTGAGTGCTTCTCTGATGTATTCTAGCTCACTGCACTAGTCCTGTCCTCTATGGCATAGGCAGAGCTGGGGTGTGTACTCGTGGGCCCCGCCCTGTGTGTGTGGTGTACAGGGCAGACTGGATGCTAGAAGGTAGCTTTGGTCGACGACAGCCAAAGACAGGCTGTAAATTCACGCTGAGTGACAGCTGAGCTGTGCACTCCTGAAAACACTCTGAGCTGTACGAGGGTCGTTTCTGCCACAGCTGGGCTCGACTGCACCACGTGCAGCAACGACCTCGGGTGTCGTCTTAAGCACAGTCAGATGTGACATGCTGGTTCCACAATTCTCATTTCTCTGGTTTTTTTTTTAATGCCTCCCAGGGTGTTTCAAAGATGACCGCATTGTGTTCTGGACTTGGATGTTCTCAACGTACTTCATGGAGAAATGGGCTCCCCGGCAAGACGATATGCTCTTCTATGTCCGCCACAAGCTCTCCTACGTCGGTGGCGATAGTACAGAGGGGAAGAAGGTGAGTAGTGATATGTTTTAACCTGGGAAGTTTAAAGTAACGTGGGACTTGGTGCTCTGGAGTACCTGACGCATCTGAAGTACAGACCAAGGATAAGGAATCTCCAGCTCTGCCCACCACAAGAAGTTGTGCAAATATTGGTCCATAGAGAATGACTGCGGTTAATGCTGCGGGCAGCAGCAGCGGTGTAAATGAGCTTCACTATCACAGGCTGTCCTGGTTTAACCTGTCTGGCAGCTAAAACAACCAGGCATCTGTTTGCTCGTTGCCCCCTCCCAGTGGGATGGGGAAGAAAATTGAAGAAAAAAGGTCAAACTCAGGGGTTGAGTTAAAGACAGTTTAACAGAAAAGGAAGATGATAATAGAATATGCAACACAAGCGATGCATAGCACAATTGTTCACTGACTGATGTCCAGCTAGTTCCTGAGGCACGGTCACCCCGTAGCCAGCTTCCCCCAAGTTGTATGCTGAGTGTGATGTTGTACGGGGTGGAGTATCCGTTTAGTCACTTGGGGTCAGCTGTCGTGGCCATGTCTCCTCCTGGCTTCTCATGCACCCACAGCCTGCTTGCTGGTGGGGAAGAATGAGAAGGTGAAAGGTCTTTGACTTGGTATAAATGTTGAGTAGCAGCAACTAAAACATTAATATGTTGTAAACATTCTTCTCTTCCTCAAACCAAAACACGGCACTATACCAGCTGTGATGAAGAAAGCAAACTCTATCGCAGCCAAAACCAGGACATGGACTTGGGATCAAAGAGTCTGCATGCTTTTATGGGAAGTTTTTATGTTGGTCAGCCTGCATTCAGGGAGAAAGGGAGGACGCCTGTCCTATTTTGTGATCATGCTTTATAAATTGAAAGTTTAAATCTCTAGAAAGGGAGAAATAAATGAAAAGAAAGATTGTCACTATCATATTTCTAGAAGAACCCTTCCTGAGATACCGGTCTATCAGGAATGAACGTCTATGTACATGCAGCCTCCTGGAGTTGCGATACAGTCCTGACGAACAGAGATGGAATGTCTGTATTCTCATAGTCTACAGTAAAGATAATTTGCTCTCCTATAGAAGTACTGTTTCTTGAAAACACATAATCAGGTAGCTTAATGCTGCTGCACAGGTACTTTCCTGTTAGAGATTTGAGAAACTTCTCAGTATTTCACAGCAGTTTTCACCTCAGGTGGGGGAATCAGAACCAAAAAAAGCACTGGTTTTATTGGGAATTAAGGACATAGCTGTGGAGGATCAAAAGGAAGATAAACAGAGGAAGAAAAGATTGTTAACTTCCTGACTTATGTAAATAATTTACACTGCTGTTTGATCACAGATACATGCACATGGTGTACACAAGAGTGTTTTTAACCAGGTATACTAGAGTTGTTGGGCTTAAATGTGGTGATGTAAGGAACCATAGTTATCAAATCCCTTGAGAAAACGATCCTAGGACATTTCCCAAATTTTTGTTGTCAATACAGGAAACAAGCAGAATTATCTTCTATCTTCCCCCTATCCCTCCAAGTTCTGTCGTGATAACCATGGAGAAGGAGACAGCAAAACATTGTTCGTTCTTTCTGTTAGATCAGTGGTTTAGTAGTCTTTGGCGAGCATACTTGGAGCTTTAAGACTTTAGGAGGAAGCTTTCATCCTAATCATTGTTTAAATGACTGGAAAAGCATTCCTGTGTCCCATCAAACAATACTGTGGCTTTGTTCAGCCTAATAAAAGCCTGGTTGTTTAACCTCCTGTCCTTCCCAACAAGGAAGGTGAACCTCAGAGGAAGCCTGATCCATTTAAATTCATTCACAGACCCCTGATCAATCTTTGTTTAACTTATTAATCATTTTAAAGTGTTTGAACCTGTCATGGAGAGGAGGCAGCGAAACGAACCCTTGCATTTCTCTCAGCTTTATTTAAGCCTCTTAAAAGCATCATAAATAATTTTTATTTGTGAAGGGGTTTTGTAAGTGATAGCTATTACAAAATCAGCAGTAGTGAATCACTTGCCGTAACAACTAAGACGAGGAGTGTGCCTTTTAGCTCACACAGTATTCTATAACTCCCCCTTGACTGCTTGCATTTTGCTCAGCCTCTGAGAAATGAACTCTTCCTTTGACTTTGAAATACTTCAGATGCTTGTGGAACTGCAAAGTTTGATTCTTTGGTATCTGTGTGGCCTTCCTGTTTGATTTTTAGTGGACTGCTTTGTAGTTCCTACTCCTCTTGTATCTAAGTTTTGAGTCTGTCCTATGCAGTGAGATGTCAGACAACTAGCTCTACTCTTTGAATTATGGCTGGGCAGGTCTTTATTTCACTTTGTAGTTTTGGCCATTTTTTCTTGAAAGATGGTGTTGGAATACCAGAGTTGTATCAATAAAATGGGAAGAAGCTAGAGACTGATATTTCTAGAAGCCAAATACAACTTCAAGCATCACTGCCACCCAACAAACTGTGTGCTGTCATTTATATCCCTAGAGGTGGACTGAAAAGGAGGATGAAGAGTTGGTTGGGACCGTGAAGGGCTTGGACAGGAGCTGTACTGTTGGCTCCTGTTTCATGCCCAAGCTGTGCTGAACGTACTGGTGATGATTTCTCCATGAGCCATGCAGAAGCTGACTGTTACAGAACTGTAGAACCATGTCTCTTTGTAGCTTGGGTATACAGCAAAGCAAGCTCATTGTAGATCGTCCATAGGCGCTACGTACGTGCTTTGTGTTTGCCTGCCAGTTGTAGGTTGTGACTGAAGAGCACTGGCAGAGATGCGTGAGGTGAATCGTTTCATAGAGTCATAGAATGATCTGGGTTGGAAGGGACCCCAAGGATCATACAGCTCCAACCTCCCTGCCACAGGCAGGGCCACCAACCTCCAGGCCTGGATCTATACAAGGTTGCCCAGGGCCCCATCCAACCTGGCCTTGAACACTTCGAGGGACGGGGCATCCACTACTTCTCTGGGCAGCCTGTTCCAGCACCTCATCACTCTTTCTGTAAAAAACTTCCCCCTAATATCTAATCTAAACCTTCCTTCCTTTAGTTTTAATCCATTCCCCCTTGTCCTGCCATTATCTGCTCTTTTAAAAAGTTGAATCCCCTCCTGCTTATAAGCTCCCTTCAGGTACTGTTTCCCTGTGACATCTCAGAGCCTTGCTTTATATTCATGAAAGTAAGGTGGGTACAGCTTTGAGCATGGTAATTTGCTGTAGGACTGATACCGGCGACAACAAAAATGGGTTGAGCGGGGAGAGGGTGTTTGTCTGAATGCTGACAACGGTGGTGTTTGTTTTCTGAGCTGATGAGCTCACGCAGCGTGTTCGCATCATTTGCATGCCATGGTGTGATGACTCATGGCAGCGAGAGACAAGTGTCGATTTATCAAACGGTTTTCAGGCTCTGATGGCTGTTCTGTGTGGTTAAAAGTCGCTCCTGCTTGTGGGGATTTTTCTGTGCTTACTGGAGCTGAAGAGTGTCAGCAATAACATTTAGCTTTAAGTCGAAGTATAATGGAGGAGAAGCAGAAAAAAAGTGATAGGATAAAGATTAGTGGTTCAGTTTGAAGGCTGAATGAGAAGGGCTTTGGATTCAGCTTAGTCACAACAGATTAAAGTAATAAATCTCTCAATTTGGTGTATCGGTAGGTGATGACAGTAAATTTCTCTGCCATCATAAATTTTATTTTGAAAGACCTTTGAAGTGTTCTGTGTAATAGACTTTCTGTTTGCTTCTCTTTTCCACCCCACCAATTTCTAAAGTGCATATGTATGGGTCAAACAGCAGTTAAGCTCTTAATATGGTCTGTGCCAGAGCAGAACTGACATACCGAATTCTGGGCTAGGTTGGTTACAGACTCTTGTCTCTGAGAAGTGCCTTCAACTCCCTGTTTTCTTGGCCTGTCATAGTAACACTTGCAGTTTTTCTTGCCTACTTCTGAAGATGTGTCTTCTCTCAGTGGTTTTTAAGCAAAACCACAAAACCCGCTGTTGGGATCTGTGCAGGCAGGGCACTCTGGAGCATAGATCTCTTCAAGGTTAAGGGGCTTAGTAAGCTTTTTTTAAGGTGCAGTCCCTTTGACTTGTCGCTTTTTATGCACTGTTAAATCAAGACTCAACAACTGCTTTTGCTGCTGCCTCACGCACCAGCTTGACGTGACCTGCTGGAAAACATAAACCCTGATCCTCACTTTCAGAGGGTCCTGCACATTGCTAAAACCTACTGTTCAGGTGGTTTGATGTGGGATACTGATTTTAAAGTGGTGTTTAACATCTCTGTCTCTTTCTAGCACAGAAGGCATTGATAAAGGATTCTGCTTTGTTACAGCTGCAAGCTTCTGATCTTTCTATAGAGAACCCCTTTAACTTTCTCATGGAACTACAGAAGGTGCTTGTACGGTGTTAGCAGAGGCAACTGCAGAGTAGAGAACCTAAGGGAAAACCCCAGTGATAGACCAGGTTGTATTAACCTGGTCAGAGCTAGGTTGTGTTAACCCCTTCAGCCTTACATCATACTTTGTCACTTGAAAAGGGTGCTGTATTTACAGGGCAAAGCAATAAAAAAAGATAAGCTGAAGACATTGTTGGTATATGTTCTGAGCTTGCCTGGATTTTGGTATAGGTCCTGTTTTCTTCCACATCCTACAAATGCAGAGGATTCAAGTTGTTGAACTCAAATGTGGAGTTACTGCCAAGCACATGGGGTAGTCATTCAGGCTGTTAAGTCTTCAAAAAGCTTAAGCTACTGATGTTGTGGCTGCAGCTTCAGAAACAGAGCTGAACAGGAGCCACGGTTTACACGTTTATGTGCATCTGGAGCTGTGACACAACAAATATTGACTGTGGTGGGAGACCAGTTAGATTCCAAAGCTAAATGACTTTAGGCACATGACTCCCACTGAAAATCACAGGATTTTCATAGCTGAATCTCTAACTCACTGTCACCATCTGTCTGGCTGGAAGATTTGAAAACCTGAACTCAGCTTTGAGGGGGTTTTTTTGGTTGAGTTTTGTTTGAACATTGTAAGCAAACAGGATGTCTCCAGAAGAGCTGTTTGGTAGGCTTCGCGTGGCAGTTCGACATCACCACCTGAATGCAACAGGGAAGCAAATAGCCAAAAAATTTATCCTTTTTTGCCAAATAATAAACTATCTCCTTATACATCAATAGTATGTGGGAACAAACAATGACTGCAACATGTTCAAGTCAGTACAGAGACAGAGCTGTTCTGCCTCAACTCTGCCGTTGTGCTAAGTTTGTGGAGGTGTTGCAGTGAGTAGGAACAGTGGCTTCTGTGGAAGAGGACAGCAAGAGCACGTTGCTTGCATTTTGAAGCATGAAAAAGGAACTCTGGCATTATCAGACCGATAGTACGATTTTCTGTAAGGAGCTCAATGTATTGAATGCAAAGATTTGGCTCTTCTTTGACAATTACCCTTCTCAGAAATTTGTGTGCTTTCTCATGCTGTTTTCCTGATGTTTGATTGTCTAAATACATCAACACAAAAAAGCTGCTGCTCACAGTGTGCTTTTTTGCAAGATCCATGTCTGTGACCTGTGTGTGGTGTGACATGCGGCCTGGCAAATGCAAAGAGAATAATACTGCCATGGGTGTGACAAAACCACCTCTTTCCCATGCAGAACCAAGTGCAGCCATCTGTGACCTCAAGTACGCTTGTGACGTACCTGGCAGCCTAACGAGCATTTGGGGTGATGATGCTTTTATATTCTGGCCTGTTTCTGGGGTGAATTTGTGTCTGATGTAAAGCAAGCATGCAGCTGAAACATCCTCATAGTGTCACAGTCGATAACCTGCTGACTCAGGAAGGGGGTGTGGGCTGCAGGGGCCTTTTTCATGAGCTGCTTTTTATTGCTTCCAGTCTCTGAAGAACTCTCCTTAAGCAGTCAAATAGGGTAACAAGAAAGCCAAGAATCAGAAGTGAATTTATTATGAATTGCACTGAAACGTGACAGCCCTGAGTCGTGTGGCTGAGAAGGAGCTCTGTGCTCTGCAGCAGAGAGCAACTTCGCTGGAAAGAAAAGGCGGCCAGACCTGGTTCCCCCATCTGGTAGTACTGTAATGAATAATTCAGTATTGCTAATGCATCGTATCTGAGTCACTGGGGGGGTTGAGGGACAGTTGAGCACTGCTAGGCTGGGCATTACATCCTGAAAAGGGTAAAAGTGGCTGCTTGGAGCTCCCTGAAAGCTTCATCAGGCTATTAGTTCAGCAGAGAGCTTAGGGTATTTGATCTATGGGTTACACAGTGTCAGCTTGCTTATTAAAAGTATGAAAATGCCTGTTTTCGATGTTGAAATTATTATGCCATTGAATTGAAGCTCTGGAATATCATAAGTTGTTAATAATACTAGTAACTGCAACTTCAATGCCTAGTCTACCCTTTGGAGTTTCTCCCCCTAACCCCTGCAATATCTGGTCAGTATCCCGGTTAATGCATTTCCACATCCAACAGCGACGGTTTGAAATATGATGATTTATTAACATCTGTCATCTTATTTCACAAAAGGTTGGAAAAGACCTTTAAGATCATCAAGTCCAACCAATCCCATCCTAAGCTAAACCATATCCCTAAGTACCTCATCTACCCTTTTTTTAAACACATCCAGGGAAAATGACTCAACCCCCTCCCTGGGCAGCCTCTTCCAGGCCCTGACAACTCTTTCAGTAAATTTTTTTTTTTCTAATGTCTAATCTGACCCCGCCCTGGCACAGCTTCTTGCCATTTCCCCGTGTCCTATCTCCTCTCACCTGACAGTCTCTCGTGTCTCTGCTGCCTTTGTTACTGATGTAGTGTGCCTTTCCCTTGTTTCGCTGATGGTATTCTTCAGGAAGCACGCTACGTGTTGCTTCAGGTGCTCATGCTTTTCTGGGGAGGAATTCAGGAAGGCTGGGAAATGATAGTACAGGAATAAGGTAACAGTAAGCAACCTGTTGCATCTGAAAATATTACTCTGTGGTCTGGGGGCACGTGTGATGGTGCTTAAATAGTCATAGGTGTATCCTTCCATGCTGATTTAGCAGATTTATGGAGCGTTTGAATTGGGGAATGAAAGCTGATGCGATTCACAGAGCACAAGTGTCAGGTAGCAGCTAGGATTACTCTGTCAATATCTCAGTTGCAGTGATTTCTTGTCTGGCTGATGCTGATCTGCATGTTTTAACTCCCAGCCTTGTCTCCTTCAGCCATAGTTACAGCAGCTCTCGTGGTGCCAGAGCTATGCTGTGAGAAAAAAGTTTCCACGCTCACCATGTCTTAACGATTTGCATGTTTGTTGGTTTCCCCTCATTTGTTTGATGAGCATCATAGAGCATTCAGACTGTTCCAGTAATTTGAACAACTTGCATTTTTCTTGTTTTTTAATCTTTTACGCTTCTGATGTTGCTAGAATTGCAGTGACAGAACTCAACTTTCTGGTTTCTTTTCACATCAGTAATTTCAATTATGGTTGCCTAAAGTCAACTTTTAATTCTTGGGTCCCATTAACTTTTCTTGGTCTTAGAATTCACTCATTTTTCTTACCTTTTACATTATGCTTCTTCATGTACTATACACAAGTACTGCAAACAGGTGGATGTGTAGGCTTGTTAAATCATTGTTTTCTGTGACTGTGACTTGCCTATCCCGATGGAATGCCTTGTGCTCATCGAAAAGAAGAAAGCATAATACACTTAGCAGGGATTCCTTGTGATTAAGAATTACTTCTGCAAGAGCTATAATTAATGTTAAGGTGGTTTCTTTAATATTGAGCTATAAACTTATGTATTAATGAAGAAAAAAAAGATAATTCTGTGAGAAAGCATAATCTCAAGGCAATGCAGGTTCTGAAAAAATAGTGTTTGTTGTGTGCCCTCAAATGAGGGGGCAAATAATGGGTTTTGATACAGATTGGTGAAGTGCAAGGGTTACAGGAGGGTGTTTTCTGTCTTTGAAGAAGGAGGAAGCTGTTGTTTCTAGCTGCCAACTGATGCTTTAGATTGCCTTGCATGCCTTTTGTCTTGTTAGAGAGAAACGGGGTCTGCCTGACTTCAAAGTTTACCCTTCAGTTCAGACCTAGTCATAGACTAAAGCCTGTTCTTCTCCCAAAAGCACGGCAGGGTGGAAGGAGAGGATGCCAACAGATGAAAGTTGAGTGATGTTTGCAGTGATGCCTTATCCTTCCTGAAGGAGGCTGGAATGGTGAGCGGTGTATTTAACCTTAAATTTCAGAGGCCAAACATCACAAATCAGAGCACTTCTGATTCTAAGGTAAACTAAAATGTGGACGTGGGGCAGTCTTAGGCCATTAAGACACCAACTGCAACCAGATCGGTAAATGACAGGAGAAAGATTAGGTTGTAAGGAATTACAGCAGCGCTGAAATGAATGTCAGTAGCGAGAACAGCTTTGTAGAACAGAGTGTTAAAGAGGAAGGAACTGGGAGAGAATAAAGGTTAGGTGTGAGTTCACTTTGTTGTTTTCAAGTTCAGAGTGCAACTTTGCTTGTTCAGTGAAAAAGTCATGAGTCAAGCAGTCTGTGGGAATAAGTCTCCTGTGGTGTCCCCAGCCTGAACCTTTGAGCGTTACCACGTGTCGGTCTGAGGAAGGTACAACACAGTTGTGTAATGCAGGATTAGGATTTTAGCACATCTTGCTCAGAGCTTTGCTCCAAGAACAACCTTGAGCAGAAATACTGGAAATACCATTCTTCAGAATCTATAAAAGGGACAAAACAGGGCACCAAAAAATAGGTGATGAGAGAATCCCTCTTGGGAATTAAGATATGTGGTCCATTATGGTTCTTCTCTTCCCTTCCCCTTGCCAAGCACTTCAGCTCTAAATCAAAACACTCTTGTGGCGAGGTGCAGCAGAGCCCTGCTTTGGTTCCCTTCACAGGTGCATGAGGCTTTCTCCCAAGACAAAGTTCCAAAGCCATGAACTTCATGGTCATCCCTTAAGGATTTTAGTTCTGTTTGACTGTTAGAAGGCAGAACAGTCAGCCTATTCATCTTACTCACTTCAGAATCCCAAGTTCTCTATGGAAAGAAAGCATACTTCCAGCTCTTTGCCTCATAAGAGGAAAACTTAAGTGATTGGGAACCATGCTGAACATTATCAGAAGTGGTGAAATCACTGCCTCTTTTGGCCTTCTTAACTATTATTAATCTGCAGGAGAAAAAAAATAAGTACATATCATGCAGACCATTGTAATGTCTGTCTTTCCCCAGCATATCTATCCAGTTTCATAGTCACAAGGGGAGCCTTTAAGTGACAAGAAAATACAAATTGAATTTTTAGAACACAGTATTTTCTCACTTCTGTATGGTTGTACCAAAGTGTTTTCTAAATCAGGTATTTTTTTTTTAGCTTCGTCAGCACTCGTTACCTTTAATTATAATAATTACTGTTGCTTTAGATGTTTCTTACACGAAGACTAATAAACCTTACAAGATCTGTGGCTTTTAATCATAGGTCTATAAATCCAGCAGATTATTCTTGTCCAAAAGAAAAGGTCCTGTGTTGTGAATTTTCGTATTAAAAATTTTTATATGCAATTATTCCTCTTGGGAATTTAATCATCGTTATGGTGGTTTACCTGTTTTTTAAACATTTCAATCTAGGCTCTTGTAGTAGATACACCAATGTCAAATTTACCTTGAGGTATGTGTGTAGAAGTTACAAATACTTGGAAAATCTTGAGGGGAAATCACAGCTCCTCTGGAGTTGCTGAGGATTTTAGCATCCATTTTGGTGGACAAGAATTTCATACCTATCAAATATAAAGGGTAAAATCAGCTGTATGGTGAGTTGCAGAATAATATAATAGGCCTATGGATACATAAAACAATCTGTTGTAAAATCCACCTCTACTAATCTTATCTTCTTGTCTGCTCTGGTTCTATTCCTGCAGCATTCCCTGCCCCCCCCCCAGAGCACAGCCCCTCGTCTCCCTGCACTGTCCCTCAGGCAGTGTCCCATGCCTCCTACCCCGCATGGCCTTTTTCTGTTTTGGTGGTTTGTTTGTTTTTGGTTGGTACCAATGCAAAAGGTAACTGGCCCTGGGGGCGGTTCATGGCAAATAAGTTAGAAAAGGACTGACCCTCCCTGGCCCTTCTTCAGCAGTGGCAGTTAGGTGAGGGTGTCTGGTTGCTGATTGTCACAGCGATAGGATCTGTGAGCCCTCTGCCAGGTTTGTCAGCAGTTGACCAGCACATTTGAAAGAAGGCTGGGAGCAGGAAGGACCTCAGTTGCATAAGTCCTGTTTTCTTAGCCCAGATGTTGGGTTTTTTTCCCCCATTCCATGCGCTGTTGCATCAGTAACCCCTCAGCTTTCTATGCCTACAGGCACTTTGCTCTAAGATGACATCTGTCTGGTAATCCCTTGTTCACATGAGGGTATTGCTGCAGTTGTTGAGTCCTAAATACATGCAAGAGGTGCAAGAAAGAGGTCAGGAAGGGAGAAGCCATTTTGCAACCAGTGCACCTGCTTATTTAAACTAACACAGCTTCTTGAGGATAGGAAATACTGCAGCTGCTCTTGTGACTTAGTGTGGATGGTTTTAACTTGAATGGGTCTCCCATTTGAATACAAGTGTGACAAAACAGAGTGAATTGTTCACATTTTAATTTTAAAAGCATGTTTTCTGGTAGCTACCTGTGAACTCCCTGTTCCTGGTATTAGTATGAACTGGAATAGGAACAGTCTCTGTTGCAGCAACGCCTTTCATGTGGCGTCAGCCACCCTGCAACTTGGGTGATGAAAGAGGATAATCCACTGTCATTCTCCAAGGCTCTTGTTCCACCTGCAAACACCATCCTGTGCCCTTGCCTACAAATACATGTAGCATTAGCAGTAAATTTTCCAAATTGAATGTTGAAACTAAATGCCAGTATGGTGTTGGCAGAGGTAGGGCATAAATACTGCCTTTTAGGATGATTGGGGCTGCCAAGTTTCTCACCTGCAGGTCATGAATGAGTAGCAGAAGTTGAGTTACCCAGCATTTCTCATGCTAACAAATGGAAGAGGGAGTCCAAAACTATGAATACATTCTCCTTGGGTAATTACATCATGGAAAAAGTGGGCAACTGCTGTTGGGCATGCAACTTGTCACACTGGACCTTTGAAGGAATCTCTGTGAGACAGTGGAGTCTGAGATACCTGTTCTGATTTATCCAGAGACACTAGAATTAGCTCTTTAGATAATTTACTGCTCTTTCTGTTTGTTGGTTTGGCTTTTGGTTATTCCAAAGCGGTTGGAAGAGAGAATTCAAAGTAATTAATACTGAAGCAGTTCTTTACGAAATGGATGGTTTTGTCTGCAGCTGAACTTTGCATCGTGCACAAAAGAGTTTACAGTTGCTTTATTGCAGTGGCCTTTATTTCAACTTTCTGGCTAAGGTGGGTGTCAAATTGTCATAGCTACTGGGCATTATGCTGCCTTTGTGGGCTCCAGAGTACGTTCCAGGAGGACTGGATGCAACTTCTAAATAATTAATAGTACCTGGGAAAAGGGAATTGGAATTTTGTTTCTTCTTGTCCTTTACAGTTCCTGCCAGTGAAAATTACAGTAGCCAGAATCCTGAGAAGAAAGCTCCATGTGACACCCGCAAGAATCAGTCGTCATCTTCATTTCATTACACTGTTGCATTGCTCAATACAGTTGTCCCCTTTTAAATATTATCTTGGATATAAAGCAAGGCGTATAATGTAATCTGTTGTCAATGTCATTGTCCCTTCTGCAGCTTCTCTGTGTGACAGGACTAGGGATACACCCTTCCCATAGGGCTTCTCTGCACGGTTCAGAAAATACTGGGCTACTTTGATTTTCTTCCCATTTAATAGAGACGGGTCTGTCGATGCCGAGCGGATGAGTGAGCAGATGGATTTTCATGGGTGACTTGGCCAGATCAGTTCATGTTGTCTTCTTGGGTGTGTATACTACAGTGATGCTTGGCAGCCTATTACAAAACACAAAAGCACTGCTTCAAATGCAGGTCTGCATTACTGCAGCTTCTCCCAGCTTGTTAGATATACGTCAGGCCAAAGTCTTTGGAGGTGATAGCGACCTTCATGCCATTTGCAGTGATTTCTTGCTCTGACAAATGCTTTATTCCTGTACCAAACAGTCCTGGGATACTGTCCTTTCCTTCAGAATTCCATCATATTGTTGTATATTCTACGTAGGCAATGAAGCAAAGTGTGACCAGCATCACAGTGGTCTGGGTGTGGGGAGCTTTTGCCCCAGGAAGTGAGTGCTGCTGTAATGGCAGCTCCACACCAATGGGGAAGTTTGGATGTGTTTTGGCAGATTTTTGGCAGGTCTGTCTCCCTGCAGCCAGCCTTGCTTCAGTGAGCTGGAGGAGGTGCTAGAGCCAGGGAGCCATTGCAAAGATTTTTGCATTTGTTAGGCAGATCTGTATTGCTGCTGAGTTTCAGGCACCAGTCTTACCTTCTGCTTTTTTTTTTTTTTTTATGAATTACCTCCACCACTTCCCCAAGAGCAGGATGAACAGAAGTCACTGCACACAAGCCTTCTTGTGGTGCTGGCTAGCATTGGCTCTGACTGAATCTAATATATGTTAATTTCCAACCTCACACCAGCCTGGTAAAAATACCATAAAATGTGCAGACCAGTGTAGAGTGCTCAGCATTAAATCAGGGTCATGGAGCTTATTGATTTATTTTTTTTTAATTATTATTTTTAAATGCAAAAATCAATATAACTCTTCCTCTTCCCGTTCCCTATGTATTAAATTAGCTTGAAACATTTGTGAGGCTGATTCAAAACTTAGGATTCCTATATCTTTCAAATAATACCCTGGAAGTTAAGGGGTGTGCATGTGTTTTTTCTTTTTGTTATTAAGAGCAAGCATACTGGGATTTGAAGTGTTTCAGAGCTACAGTGGAAGTAAAGCATAGAAAGTGAATGCTCATTATCATTTCCATTCTAATGGAGGCCTACTTCTGTCAGAGGACCTGGATTTTTCTCTTAATGCCTTTTTTAGGACTCTTCTAGCTACTCCAGTAGCTTAGGACAGCTTGATTGCTGCCTCTAAAATGCATTTGTATCACTACAAATTGGTGGCATTAGTCATAGACACGATGCAGAAGTCTGCAAGTATATTGGGTTTTGAGAATCTGAAGGTACTACATTTTAAGGTTATTGGAGAACTGAAGTTTGGGAGTGAGAATTGATGTCTCTGCATAGGTTGGGGAAAAACAGGCTAGTTTTTGTGGTGAAAGGAGCCAAAGATGTCTGTTTATACCCCAGTGTTTTTCTTTTTAACTAGTTATTTCTAATATAAAGCTGCTGGAGTCACAAATTCTTGCTCCTCCACATACATGAACTGTCTTGCTACACTGGCACCATTGATGCTGTATGAAGCATTTCAATTTACTTGTATGTCTTCAAGAAGATTCAGAAGGAAAAGGTGTTTTAATGTGCAGCCCAGCTTGGGACTATAACTACAGTTTACATTAACCTTGCAGTTACCGTTAACTACACTTTATTTTTGTCCTGACATGGCTTGATGGCTGGTTTTTTTTAGCATTTAGCACTTCTTTGTTGTGCTTTAAATATTTTTTCGGACTTCTTTTAAAGGCATCTTTAATTCCCCATAGTGATTGTTTATACAGGTAACACGAATCTTCTTTCACAGTCTGAATTTATAACCAAATGCCTTGTGCTGCGTGAAGCGTGACGCCTGTCGGTTACCTGGGAGTCTGGTATGAAAGCACCTGAGTGTTGCACCCCAATGGACAGGCTCTTCTGATGTCCTGTGTCCTGGAGGACCAACGCTTCTGCTTACAGAAGGTCTGGATGGGGTGTGTGTGTCTCATTGCCTGCGAACTGTGAAACAACCCCTTACCTTCAACTTCACGCTATGGTAGCGATGCTGCTGCTTGTGAAGCTGCTTAAATGGAACAAGAAAGCTGAACAGCTCTAGTTACTGACTTGTGCCAGGCTTGTGCAGATGCAGCTACATAGGTACCAGTACCAAAGCAATCTGGTTTCCTGCTGCGGTAGGTTTAGTTCCTGGGGTGAGGGAACAGGATGCCACACAAAAATCCCAGCTATGGGATTAGTGCTTAAAGAAATGCCTGTGGAGGTACAAAATATTAGGTGTCCGAAATAGTGTTGTGTAGAAAATGGAGGGATGCTACGCTGCTGGTATTACCAATTTGCTCTGCTCATGTCCATCTGGGTTACACCATATAGTTAAATGTACCCCGGTGCTGAAAAGAGATGGTTGAGGGAAGGAGGAGTAAAACAAGTGGCTGGTGGATGATGCTCAGGAAGAGAGTGGAACAAATTATGACTGTGTCTGGGGTTGGATCTGAAGCATGGGAGAGAAGGGCAATAGTTCCTTTAGTCAATCTAGAAAGACCATTTAATTTGAAAAGAATTCAAGGTACTCCTTTGGAATGATGCATTTTTGGGGTTTTTTTGCTACAGGGAAGAGGAGGAAAAGGAAATACTTGGATAAATGTAAGAAAGATGCTTCTAATGTTGAAAGCCACTAGGCTCCACAGTAGTGGGATGCACTGTGTGCTGGAGGCTTTTAAAACTGTGTGCTGGTGAGAACACCCTGGGGATAATTCTGCTTTTGTAGAAGATGGACCAGTTTTTGAAAGAAACATTTTTTTCTTTTGCTGATTTTTCCTAATCTTTTGAACCAAACCTTTTGCTATGAAATCAAAATCAAATTTCAGTCTCAGTATTGCAGCTGGCTCTGGAGATAGTGGGAGTTTTTTCCTCACTGAACTTGTATTGTGGAAAACATCTTGAATTTTGTTGACTGTATCTTCCTCTTCCTTTTCATGTTCAGTCCCCTTCCCTTTCCTATATTTTATGTGAACATGGTCTGAAGAAAACCTGAAAAATGGTGCTACTCCTAGATAGACCTATAACCCCATTAGCCTTCTTTGTAACAGAAAAACAGGATCAGCTTTTTTTGAATACCTTCTGAATGCCAACAAAATAGTGCTTCACCTAAACCCTGTTCTTACTGTCCTGTGCTTTCTGTGCTGCCCAGCTGGCAGCCTGTATCGATTTTGATTGTAGTTTTCTTTTCAGGAGTTTTTCAAAGGTTAATGTGCCAAGCTGTGCAAACAAGGTGATTTTCAATTCACGCGGGTTTCATCAAACAGCAGTGATGTGTGGGGAACTATGCAGAATGAATGCTCTCCTGAGTGAGGGTTTCTCTGGGAGAAAGGGCCTAAATATCCCAGTGTTCATAGTATTAAGAAGACTGAATTCTGAAAGTTTTGGGGAGCAAACAGGCATGGTGGGAAAAACATCCAGTTTATCATAAAGATTTTAAACCTAGACTGGGGTCTTAGATGGGCTTTTCTGGGTTTTCTGATAAAAATATCCCTTCTGTCTGTCAGTAGATAACTTTACACATGTGTTATGTTGGCTTCCAGTTTAAGATCTTGTCTGGTCTTGAGCTCTTTTGTAAAGATAACCACTCCATGGTCTGTACATCCCCAAAAGAGAGAGAAAAAAAAACAAACCCACAACAAAACATAAGAGTTAATAGGCACTTTTTGTTCCTTTGCACTTAAGATGTTCTTTTTGTGCAGATGATAACTCCTGATGAACAGTTTTGGTAGTGATGTGTGTTGCAGGTGGGAGTAGCTGTGAGTTTCTCTAGGACCTCTGGTTTCATTCCAGAGTAGACACAAGCTTTGTTGGTGCAGAAACCCATGAAGTCCCAGAGATGGACCATGCTGCATGTGAGAGTTATCTGAGGAGGTAGCTAGAACGTTTGCCAGTCATGGGAAAGAAACAGGCTGAGAAGCAGCAGGATGATGGTAGGCACCTTGGCTAGGAGGAGTGGTAAAACGGACAAAGGGGGAAACAACCTCCACTGGAGATGTTTGCAAGGAGAGTCTCCAGAGACTGGTGACTGGGACTATACATTTGTGGTGGATTCAGATTTGCAGACGCACAAATTATTTAGCGTGCGGGTGTGTGCAAGAAAAGTGGAACCCTGAGGGAGCAGTAAGAGTGTGTACACCAGTGCTGTGCCAGTCCCAAATAACACCAGTATTGGTAAGTACTGGAGGTACTCTTGGAAATACCAAGAGCATGGTAAAGGAACACAAGTTCTGCAGAAGTGACGTACTGTCACAGAGGCCTATTAATTTTGTCTGGTTTATCTGAAAGAATAATGAATAAAACCCAAAAAAAGAACCAAAACCAGCCACCAAAACAAAGCTGAGTATTAAAGAGCAGCCTAATGGACTGGAAAAAAGGCATGACAAGAACCAGAGGCTGGCAAAAGGAAAGCATCTGAATTAAATGAAGTTGCACGCTTTCAGCCAAGAGGATGATTAATCTTTGGAATGAGTTCTCAAAATAAGGTATTTTCCCAGGCACTGTGTAGTCAAATATGATTAACTAGTTTTTGTGAAGAAGTAATGGAGTAAAATGTCCATGACACGTAGGAGGTCAGCCTAGCTGATGTAATTCTTTAGAACCTTAGCTCAGTAACCCTGTGAAAACTTCTATAAAAAAGTGGCGTGATGGATTTCAGCCTGCTGAAACTGTAGAAGCGTCATCATCTTGATGCTTGAATGAGGGAGGAAATACCCAGCTTGGCTTTTGGATTTCACTGGGAATACATAATTAGTATTTACATAGTTCTTTTCTATTAGTAAGTTTTCATGCTTGCAGGAAGGTAAATCTCATCTCAAGCCAGATAAACAAGCATAGAGGTGAGGCATGGCCAAATCAATCAACAGATCTGGAAAAAGACCCAGTGTCTCTTGGATCCTTGGCTCAGACAGGCTTGTTTTCATGGGAGGACTTAGCTGTCTGAAATCCAGTATGTTCTCTAGTCCGTGTCATTTCTTAATTCCAGAAGGCCAAACATGACAACACGAATTAAGCCTAGAATAGCATAAAGTGGTGTTCTAATGAAATGCATGAGGTATACCAAGACATTTTATTTTTTTTAATTTATATTTTTTCTGTATTGTGTAATTTTATTTTTATATATATATATGAATTAGACTCACATTTACCATGTCATTTCTATGTAAATATAAGGCAACACTTCTGTAAGGCAGGTGTTTCTCTTCATTTAGGAACTGCTGTGCTCAGCACTGGCAACACTGACTTACCTCAATTCATATAGTGGTTTCTGTTACTGGGAATTTGTTGAGACTTTGACAGTTATTGGTGTCTGAACACTTAGAGGTCAGAATAGCAAACACCTGGGTCTTCCCTTTCCCATGCTGTCAATTCCAAATTCCTACATTCTCTTGAAATGACTCAAATATGCAGGGTTGCTAGCTGTAAGAATAGTCTGGCTCAGACTTCCACAAACAGGTTTTGGTAATGTCTAGTGCACTGGGCAACTCATGGGGGGTTGTAAAAGTGACTCAGCCCTAGATTGCCTTGAGGCCTCATCTCCACAGGGACAACTCATG
>VZTU01006161.1:32847-46070 GCA_013400835.1 Zapornia atra | reverse complement strand
TATTGAGTTATTATTAATACAATATATTATATTTTTATACATAATATATTATATATAAAAACATATATTATATATAACATGGGTGGATGTGCCTTGAATAAAGCCTTAGCAGAAGAAAGATCAGCACAGGCTGGCTTATCATCAATGAGGTTTTAGAACTGTTGTGGGGACTTAATTAAAAAAGCTGGCTGGGGAAATGAGAGCAGCTTCAGAGATGTCCCAAGCAAGGACTGACTCTACTGTGTATTTACTGGTCACATCTGTAAAGCAGTTTACCTGTACAAGCTTGTTACTCTGGCTTATGGGTTGCAGGTTGGCTGTTGAACAGGCACAGGCCCTCAGCAGTGCTGGTAACTGGTGGGTGGCTCTCCACCTCAGCTGCCAGTTCTTTGTCCATTTGAATAAGGTCAGAGGGAAAGCTAATGTGTGGTCAGGCTTACTAAGGTTTGTTAGATGTCTAGCCTTGGTGGTGGTGATGAAAGCAGATGCTGTTGCTACCTGGAGGTAAGCATGCCACTGGCCTGCAGCACAGGTGCTCACATTGGGTCTAGACAATCTCTTCCAGGCATGTTTCCTTCAGGAGTTAAAATGAGCAGGTCCCTGCTCATCTAGTCTGTCTTGCCTGAAATGGGGCTATGAGTTCTCCCAGGAGCAGCTCAGCAGGTACAGCTCTGCAGCCTGGAGTCAGGGGTGTTCTCCAAACACAGCTGGTGACAGGGGGACATCTGCTTGTGCCTTGGTGCTGTGCTACAGGAGCTAACAGAGGAAGCTGCCTGCCAAGGGAGAACGTTTCCACTGGCCTTCAGCCACTGGGCTGTGTATGATCTTCTAGGAGACAGTGCTCCCTTCTCCACAGGGTAAGTTTGGAGTCTAGCTTTCTCTTCCATCTTGGGATGAGCTGACCCCTTTCATCCTCTCAAGAGAAGCGTGCATCCTGAGGAATCCAGCTGTGTGATCAGCATTAAAGGTGATGCATATCCTTGGACAGCAGCAGCACATCTCTGCTTACAGAGAAGCAATGATGACTGTTGGGATGCTGCAAACAAGGTGGTCTAGAACTGAGTCCTTGGGTGCTGCAGGTATCTGGCTGGCTATTTCCAGTGGAGCAGAGCCACAGCTGAGGTGGTGGGCACAGAGCAGTGTTATCTGGATCACAGTACAACCCCAAGAGGCAGTAGCAGCAGGAGAGCTGGAGGCAGAAGGCTGCAGCCTTTTGTATGGCATTTGTGGTGGGTTAAGCATACTAAAATGAGAATATCTTTGGGGTGGGTGAAACAGGTGGCAACTGTACTTAGGGTAGCTGGCAGTACCTGGATATTTGTGAACTGCAGATGGGAACCAACCTGGTTGGATAGGAGAAGCTCATAAATGGGTCCTGTTGCACAAGACTGTGATTCCAGGTGGTGCAATAAAACAGGGGTTTGTAGCCATGGAAAGGGAATAATTAAGTCTAGTGTACTCAAAGAAAGAGCTGGTTTGCTCTGGTTTATGCAAGTGTTCATGGTTCCAGGAAGACACATCACAGGTGCTAAGCCTGATAGACCAAGCAGAGAATGGTTCCTGTGTCTCTGGGATGCAGAAAGCCTGGAAGAGCTGTGAGCCTAGACCCTTGCTGCTGGGTCTGCCTCCCACAGTGGTTCTGCAGCTACTTCACAAGCCTGAGAAACTCTGCTAAACACTCTGACCTGACTGGGGGCCAAAGTCAGCTGCAGTCTGACTGATTTTAGGATGATTACTGATATTTCAATAAAAGACTCATCATGGCTAGGTCTTTTTCAGCCTGCTCCCAATGTATTCAGCTTTTCTCCATTCAACCCTGTTCCTTCTTGACTGCATGCTCTGTAGGGGGTCTCTGCTCTGAGGTCCTGACCTCTAGCGGTTCTGTAGCCTTTTGCTTCACTTCGAATAGCAGCAAATGTGAATTTCTCATAAATGTGGAGCTGGGAAGGTTTTTCTCAGCAGGTATTAATAGTTCCTGGCACTTGTGGTCTCTCTCAAAAGATTGGGAAGAGCCTCTTGCTTATGCTGTGAAGCAAAGAGCTCTGCAGAGCTCCTGTTCTTGGATGTAGTACTATGCCAGCACTTGCTGTGTCTTGAGAGCACAGCTAAGAGTTACTCCAACTTGTGCTCCTGGACACCTGCGTCAGCGCTTGGTGACACTGAAATATCTGACATGGATTTGAAATCTCTCAGTTTGCAGCTTGCTGGTCACCAAAGAAGGCATTACAGGGACTAGTGAGCCATCTCAACCCCTCAGATTTTTACCTGGCTCCATCCAGCTGTCAATGTTTCCAGCTTAGTGTTTTCTGCAGCCTGCTTCACCTGCCTTCAAAACACTGCCCAGTGGCTGAGCTGTGGTGTGGGCTCAGCCTTGCCTTTTGTTTACCTGTTATATTACTAAGCTGCTGAGAAGGCCAGGCTGAGATCAGAGTCCGGCCCAGCTGGGCTTGCATGCTAAAAATAGCTCCTGCTAAGGCTGCTCTGTAACTTGAACAGGCAAGCAAGAACAGTGCCTGTGTTACAGGGAAGGGGGTGTTCAGGTAGAGTGTGGGAAGGGTGACTTGTCTGTCGTTCCACAGGGAATTTTTTGTCAGTGAGGGAAATTTAATGTGGATCTGAAATTCCACTCCAGGGCTCCTGCTGCCCCCTGGACCGCTGTTGGAAGGGGTCAGGTGAGCTCTGGTGATTTTTTAGTTTGGCTGTGGTTTGCTGCTCTTCTCTGGGGACGTGGTCACTGCTGGTACGACTGTGCTGCCCCCGCTCCGGTGTGGTGAAACGTGTGGGTTGGGATGGCTTTTAGTGCTCTCTTCTGGGGGGCTGTTTGTCTTGGCTGTGGAATTGAATTGCAAGGTCACTTTCTGCAAGAGAGCGTGGTGGAGTCCTAGGCAGGTGGAAACGCATTGTGAGTGCTTCTCTGATGACACTTCACCTTCTTGTCATCATTCAAAGGGAGAGTGTGGCGCACACAATTTGGCTGCTGTCTGCTTGCAGCACCTTAACTTCCTTCAGGCAGGGCTGTAGAAGCCTTGCCCATCAGTTAAGGGATTCTCATTCCCTTTCTGTTTCTTGCATTTAATGTGATTTGCTGTTCCTTAAGTCTCTCCTAAGCCTGTTCTCTGTGGGAAAACACCTCCAAGAGTCTGATTCACCAGTATAAAATAAGGGTGAAAAAAGAAGTTGAAGGTTCCTGTTTAATGCTGGCTTACTACTTGCTTTGGAAACAATACTGTTTTCTTGTGTCTGGTTTAGTTTAGATCAAGTTTGTTCTGCTCCATCTCTGGGGGGTTTGTAAAAAAGAAACAAGCTTGGTTCTGTAAAGCAGTGCAGGTTTAGGTTGCCCCTGTAGCTCAGCCCAAAAACCTACCTCACGTTTGGCATCATTTAGTCAGGGGCCTGCAGCTCTTTCTTGAACTACTCCTCCATGAAGGCCTTGCTAAACAAAACCTCTTTAGGCTTGAGAGGTTAATAAACAGGTTAGCAGAGGTGTTCTAGTAAAGTTAACTTGTCCTGTTAGATTGGAGACAGCAAGGGATGTAGTTTCATCACGAGCTCGCTGCCACTGAAAGGGGATGGCCTCACTTCCCCTCCTGTTTTGTTCCTACTGCATCCCATGGGCTGGTCCTGATGTTCACGTGGCCTCGTGCCAAGCTGATGTAACTCACTAAAATGGCATGAGATGGGCCAAAACAAAGGCAGGCTTTGAGCCAAGTCAGCGCTCTGAGGCTGCGCTCCTGGAGCAGAGCAGCACGCAGGCCTGTGCAAGGGCTGCTCAGAGGGGATGGAGCAGGGGGGACCTTGCTGGGGGCAGGCTCAGCTGTGTTTTGAAACCATGGGACCAGCACTAGTCCAGTGAGCCCTTTCCCAGAGTGGCACACTGCTGCTAAACCTGCAGCAGGAAGACCTGGGCCATCACAATGCAAAGCTGTCTGCATGATGGGAGCCACCTTTGAACTTTGGGAACCATTATTAGAAGCAGCTCATCCTCTAGAAGTTGCGTAGACAGCTCTTGCTGGGAGGTGGTAATGGCTGGTGACTTCTTCAGAAAGATTAGTTTCTCAAGCTCTAGTGATGGAAATAACTCCCCATGCGTGGGCAGTGCTGTGCTGGAGGTTTACTCCCTGCTCCCAAACATTTTAAGGAGGACAGCAGAGTGGTTTTGGACCGTGAGCGTGGAAAACATCAGCAAGTTGAAGCCTCCAGCTAACAGGCAGTGCCACTTTAAAAATTTTTCATTCTGCTGTGGAGATTATTGGCACAGCCTCCTTCAGTAAATGCAAGGTTGTTGCCATGGAGGACAGGAAATCCCTCGTCTGCACAGAGAAGGAAAACATTGGAAACTGTCCTACTGTAAAGCACAGCTGCCTCTGTGCTGGGAGAGGGATGCTTGCTTCCATGGGGTGTTTTCCAAAGGTCTCCTTTTCTTGTTTGCAAATCTTTGCACATATTTGCTCTGTTTCTTAGTGGGCTGCTTGTGCATTTGAAGAAGAGCTGGACAAAGGAAGTGGGAGCAGCTGGTTAGGACCAGTTTTAAGTGCCCTGATTAATGTGAGAAGCAGGAGGGATTTTCGCTTGGGAGTAAGATACTTAGCAAATTTACAGTATCTGCCTCTCCTTTTAACTCTGCAGCTCCTCCTGTTCCTGTTTTCTTAGACTGTTTGTGGAGGGAGGTCTCTGCCTTTTCTTCCCTCCGACCTCTTAGTGTGGGAGGCATCTGCTGTGGTGGGTCTGTGTTCTCCACCTGGGAAACTGAGATGTACCCTCCCTTGCTGGAGGTGGGGACAGCAGTTTGGGCCCTGTGTGAAGTTCTAGCAGCTGGCCCTCTGTTCCTGCAAATACCTAGATGCGCAGAGCTACCCTGTCCTTATGAGATGGGGAAGAGGTGAGATTTGAGGAAGATCTTTCAGGGCACGTTGGCTCCATTTTTTGACTACAGGCTCTGCAAGATGACCCCGTTCCCTCAGGAGTTGAGACAAGACAAATCTGTGGTGGGTTAACCAGCATTGTCCAGCCATAACTATTAGCATCATCGAGTTGTATGAAGGCTGAGCTGCTCGGTCACTGCTAAACATGCATGCCTAACCAATCACCAGTACTTGTCCTCCTTCCCTGTGGTCTGCTTCACAGGCTACATGAGCAGATTACCACTGATGCACAGCAGTGGTTATTGATCACCTGTAGATGGACCGCTGGATCAGGACTTTCCCTTCCTCCCCAGATGGGTTTGTCAGTTGTCTAGTTCTGTCCTCTGGCTGTCCTGTCTGTCCAGTGTTGCAGCCCTGAGTTGTGTTAGGTACTGCAGAGAAATGGAGAAAGCACTGTCCAAGGCGGTGAACTTTAACTTCTGCTTGGCAGTGTTTTCTAGGTCGAGATTTTGTGCCGATACTCATGAAGCTGAGCTTGCTGTTTCAAGGCTCCAGAGGATAGTCCTGCATGTAGACCATGATGTTACAGGAGGTGTCCTGGCTGGAGTGGAAAGGGATCTGTGCTCTTCAGCTTCTCACTGTACACCAGTTGTTGCTTTTAACATATCACAGTACTTTTACGTTTAGCTTTGCTGTGTTACCCCTGTGTTAAATCAGCAGCAAAGCCTCTGGGAGTTGCTCACCAGGATGGTGTGGGTGGCTTTGAAGCACCTTTGCCACCCAGTGTGACGGGACAGTGTCAAAATCCCAGGGCTGTGATTGTGGGGTTAAACTCCTAGATCCTCCTTGAAGCGACTCCAGGATTTCCCTGGCAGCTGTTCCCGGATTTGCCACAGCCCAGCTCTCATGCAGTGCAGCATGATGCAATCCTAGTTGAACCAGCCCTCTCACTGTTTCTTCTCATGTTGGGAGAGTGTCTTCTGGCGTAACCCGCGCCGCTGTGTTGACTCGCGCGGAGGCCAGGCTGATCTGCGCCGATAGGCCTCTCTGCCTGTGTTTGCCTAGCCCTCAACACAGCGGGCTGTGACGTCTGTCTAGGAGTCAACAAGCAGTGACCTGATTCACATCTTCCCTTCATGGCTGACCACAAAGCACCACCTCCTCCTCTCTACACCAGCCCTCCCTAGGTATATTTGCACAAGTCCAGTCCCACCCTCTGTGCTGTTTCATTCTGCAACTGATAACTGTTGGTGTGTGTGCGTGTGTGTTAGATGTCTTCACCTTGACATGACGTGGTCCCTCTGCCCTGATGTGAGACTGGGCCTTTTAGGCTTTGCATCCATCTGTTGTGGAGAGCCTGCTTCGACCCTGGGGCTGTTGTTCTGGGTCTGGGCTGGCACCATTTGGCCGGTTGGTATAGGCCCTGGCTTGGTGTCTTTCAGACTGCCTGATCCTCATGGCTTTTCTAGCCCTATGGCCTGTAGACCATGCAAGGTGATGTGGAAACCACTCAGTGATATCAACAAGACTATAAGAAAAAGAAAAGCCCCACTAGCCTCTTGTGTTGGTGCAAAGGGAGAAACAAAGGGAGGAACTGAAGGCAATAAATGAAATAGTCTCATTGAGATAGTTTCATTGATCTTCTATTCGGTTGTCAGTGACAACTGTTCTGGCAACTGTGTGCATCATAGAGTCTGTTTTTTATTTTCTAGAGGGACCAGGCCATCCTTTTGTTAAAAGAATAGGCTAAGGAACGTAGCTCAGGGGAGAGCGAATGAATCATCTCACATTAGACCCCAGGACAGCATCTCCTTTCTCTGTGGCCAGGAGTGGCAAAAAGGACACCCAAAGTTTGGTGTCCTGCAGGAGGAAGGAAGCAGGCAATGCCAATGGAGCTAATGCTCCAGAAAACAAGAAAAGAACTGATGGGTGTGTTTTCCCATCTTTTGCATTATGGATGCACACCCCTATGAGCTCTCTTTTGTCAGACCCTTTGAGGGAATGGAGAGGGGGCGTTAGAAAAACCTTTGAACTGCATTAAACTGAGTGCTGCATGTGGCTTGGCCTTGGGTAGAGGGGAAAACACGCTGATTATTTGCTGTCCTTGGAACTGTGCGTGTAATGTTTGCCTCCTTGAGCGAAACTGCAAGCTGGAGGATGTGTGTGGAAGGAAGAAAGATGATGTTTGGCTGAAAAACTTTCCTCAGGCAGGGTAATTTAGTCTACAGGTTAATCACAGAAGCCGTGCGGTACGTGAGTACGCAAGCCTTGGACCGCTAAAGCCTCCTCGGTGCACCCAGCGTCCAGAGGGAGGTACAGTGCAGACAGGGAGTCTTCTTGCAGAAGACAAACATCCCTGTGTCTTAGTGGAGAGACCTCTGTCAATATACCACGTGGCTCTGTTTGGTTACAGAGGAGCTAAAACAGGAGCAAGGACACTGGGAGGACAGGCGCCCTGACTGATAGCTGGTGAGAGATGGATTGGTTTGGTGAAAGATGGAGGTGGTGAGAGTTTCCTCCCCTCTTTACTCTCCCCTTGCTCCACCCGTGGCAGGAAGGATGTAGGAACCGTGTTATCACATGTTAGCTTTGTGCTAGTGAATATTCCTGCTTGGTGTTCAGTAACCCGCTGTGAGGTGGGTTGTGCAGATAAGAAGGGGCCTGAGCGTGGCTTGGGGAGCTGGGAAAGTGGATAGCCCATCTTCTTACCCCTGGAGCAATGGGTCTGGGGTCTTCTGGCAGCTCCTTGGTGGGCTGGACAGGTAAAGTGCTTTTGGGGACACTGCAGGAGGTATTCAAAGGGACTGATGCTTTTGGAAGCACAACAGAGAGAAGGAGGAGCCTTGAGGGTACCTCCTGCCCTCTGCCCTGGTATTCCAGTGCATACCCTGTGCCTATCAAAGCCACAAGATAAGGCAGCCCTGCAAGGAGACGTGTTTGCTGAGTAAGTGACTCCGTGCTGAAATGACACATTCCTTGTTTCTGAGGTGGTTGTGCAGCTCTGCAGAGGTGTAACAAAGCAGGCAGCATAGGGGTGGGCAGGTAGCTGTCCCCTAGATGGTGTCCCCTGCCTGTGACATGGAGTGCTGGTTCCTTACCCCCAGTGTGGCACAGAGTGCTGGTTCCTCACAAATTTGGCCAGAGGTCTGATGGTACCCACCTGTGTCAGTACTCCCCAGGACTGTAGTAATGTGAATTTTCAGTGCTGAGAGATGGTTCCCCTTGCTGTCTGTCCCAAGGAGGCAAGGACAGTGCTGTGTTGGACACACCAACATGCAAGCAAAGGTTGTCTGAGCTACTTTGCCCAGGGCGTGCAGCGAGGAATGGGACAACAGCTTAGTGCCCTGGCAGATCAGTTGGTTCAGGAGCAGACTGAAGCCTGCTGAGCTCTGCAGAAGAGGTGTTTGCCTTCCCTATAACCTCTGCCCAGGTGTATTGTGTAGCACGGGTACCTCCTGAGCACGCTGGCTTTACAAAAAGCCTTCTTTCTCACTCAGGACTCTCAGCTGCAAAGCTGCTCCAGACAGGCCATGGCCTCTGCTAGTGCTTGTGTAACACCTTGAGCAGAGGAGTCCTGATCCTGGCTCCAAGCAACTGCCCTGGCAGCAGGTGCTTCTCAAGCCCCCTGAACCTTCAGGGCTCTTTGCTTTGTGGGGCTTTGCAGCCAGGTCATGTTGAGTGGTAGAGAGGAGGAAGCAGTGCCAGGGCCTGAGCTGCCTGCAGACACTCTCTCTGCTAGTTAGGAAAGACTTCTGCAGAGCCAGGCCAGAGAAAACAGGTTTATCCTCTTGGCCTGGAATTGCAGGGATGCTTAAAGGAGAAGAGTGGGAGCACTACAGCGAGTGAGCACAGATTGAAAGGGGGCAAAACAGAGGGGAGACAACCAGTGCTGCCTACAGCACTGGGATAAACTGAGCAGCCCCTGGCTGCAAGAATAATGTGTCTCCACACCAAAGCATATAGAGATGAGTGTCTCCATGACCTTTGTGCTGGCTGATGAGGAGTATACAAGTGCCAGCCATTCAGTGCCCATATAGAGGACAAGCTTGTGTTGCTTGGTGGGAGAAGAGGCTAAAGAAAACCTTTTTCTCTGCCCTGAACCTCTCCATGGGTTCCACCATGGCAAGTATCCCTGCCTGGCCATTTGGTTAGGCCTCCTGTGCCTCCTTGCTGGGCTATGCAGGATGTCTTCTCACCGTAGGGTTCTTGCTGTGATGAATGAGGCTGGAAATCTGATGTGTGAAAGCAAAATCAGGGCTGATTTCCTGGGGCTGGTATGTTGCTTGGCCTGTTTCAGTGAGGTGCTTCTTGCAGCGTAGCGCTAGGCTGGGGAATGAGAAGTAGAAAGTGGAGGGTGATCAGCTGTGACAAGGACACTGCAGCAGGTAGGAGAGGTTTGTTGGTGTTTTTTCCCCCCCCAATATGCACATTTCCATACTACAGGCAGGAATTTGCTCCTTTACTGAGGCAAGGCTGGGTGAAATTCTCCCTGTGAAGCATCAAAGGCAGGTTCTGCTTCTCTGGCCAGTGTTCCCCTCATCACCACAACTTGTTTTCCAGCCTTGGAAAAAGGAGAAACCCCAGAAGACTGGCTTGGATGGTTAGAAAGGTCAGATCAAAGAGGAAACCATGAGCAAGTCTGCAAAAACTGGAATGAAAGAAAGTCTACCCACCACAGGGTGCTTGTCCTCAGGCCTCCAGATGGAGAAATGAGCATGCAGGGGGCTGCATTGCCATAAGGAAGTTAAAGGTGTGCAGGAGTGGTTTGTGGCTGGGTTTGACCAAGTCTGACTGTTATTAGATTCCCCCAGAGGGGGGTAACCACGCGTCTGCTGCCCACTGGAAGTGTTGTCTAGCACATATTGTCTCCCAAATCTGGGATACCTGCAGAAAGAAGCTAGTTGTCATGGGCTGAAGCCACACTAGGGACCATCCTTAATAGTCACTGCTCCAGTGCCCAGCCAACCCAGGAACTGCCACCTCAGTCCTTTGATCTAGTGGGAGGCTGGTTAGTCCTCATTGGTCTCTGTAAGGGCAGGGGGATATTCCAGCTCTGGGACTTGCTGGACAAGAAAGAGACTAAACATATCCAAAGAAGGGTGTTTTGGGTGTTTGGTGGTGTCTGGGAGGTGGTGGTAGGGCATTCCTGTGGCTGCCTGTCTCCTGCTGTGGTGCCAGCCTTTCCTGCCAGGCAGCAGGCACCGATGCCTGGTGAGGGGTGTTGTGGTGAGCCTGCAACAGGGCTGGCATGCTGGAGAAGTGGCACTGATACCTGGTGAGGGGTGTTGTGGTGAGCCTGCGACCAGGCTGCCATGCTGGAGAACCCTGTGGATCTAGGCTAAGGCCTGGGACTGCTTGGCAGGTTAATGGCATTGCTTCCCTTGCCTTCAGGGAAGCTCTCCAGATCAGCATCTCAGCTTTAAACCAAATGCCTGAAAAATCAGCTCATGAAAATAATGCTTTACTACTGAACCTGGGGTTTGCTGGGTCTGTCTCTGCAGCAGGCACCCGCCACAGGCACCCTGGCAGCAGCTGCGTTTGCTGCCCAGCAGCACCCGCAAGCACAATGTCTGGCATAGCTCCCACCTTCACCTTGTCTGTAAATATTTGTAACCTCCCCATGTCCATCAGCAGCCTGGTATTTGCTCAGGGAGAAGGGAACAGATGTTTGTAGAATTAATTCCCGGTGGGGGCGGTGGATGGGAGCTGTGTAGGACTGTGGCATAGCGAAGAGCAAGAACCAGTGGTGTTTCTTTCCTTCAGCCATGCAATGCTGCCAAGGGGCATCATCTCAGGGATCTGGGGATTTATGGGGCACTGAGCTTATCTAGCAACTGCCCACGAAACAAGAGGTGCTTTTGGCCTGAAGGACTGGTGTTTGTAGGCTGCTACAGAGAACAGGGCTTGTCATAAACTAAGGACGTGTCTAATCTCTCATCTTTTAATGCTTTCCTGAGCCAACCAGTTCTGGTGGTTACAGATTTACTGTGTCTTTATCCTAAGGCTCGCTGTGGCTCTGCAGTAGCCCGATTGCCCAGCGGCAGGGCAGGGCTGGCATCCCTCTCCAGCACTCCTGCAGAGCCACGGCCTCTCTGGGCTCTGTAATACATTGCTTCCCCTTCTGCTCCCGGTGTGGCAGGCAGGTTTCTGCTCCCACATGGAGCAAAAGGAAACAGTGGGGCTCTGATTGAGGTTCACAGAATTGTAGGGGTTGGAAGGGACCTCAAGAGATCATCAAGTCCAACCCCCCTGCCAAAGCAGCTCCCTAGGACAGGTCTCACAGGTCAGCATCCAGACAGGGCTGGAATCTCTCCAGAGAAGGAGACTCCACACCCCCTGGGCAGCCTGTCCCAGGGCTCCCTCACCCTCACTGGGAAAAAGTTCCTCTGCATGTTGGTGTGGAACTTCCTGTGCTCCAATTTGCAGCCATTGCCCCTTGTCCTGTCCCCACAGACCACTGAAAAGGGGCTGGCCATTTTCCCTTCTGTCCCACACTTGAGATATTTATAAACATTAATAAGGTCCCCCCTTAGCCTTCTTTTCTCAAGGCTGAACAGCCCCAGCTCACCCAGCCTTTCCTCATAGGGGAGATGCTCCAGGCCCTTAATCATCTTTGTAGCCCTTCTTGGCAGCCTTAGATTCCTGGGGGCCTGCTCAGCTGTCCCTGTCTGAATACTACTCTCCCCTCCACAGTGTGTGTGGGCTTGTCAATATGGCTTTGGCTGCACAGTGTGAGGGTCATCACCCACATGATTTCTGCCCAGCCTTGCTGCACGGTGGACTGGACCAGGAATCTGTTCTGCTTTGAAGCCTTCTTCCCTCCTGATGGATCCTCCATCATCCCTTAAAATCACAGACCTATCTTATTTCCAGGATAGCAAGAAGTGCCTGATAGTTGCCAAACTGTGCTGTTCTCCTGATCCCACTCTGAGGGAGTTAAAAGGGAGAAAGTGGGGAGACAAGCCAGGCACTCTGAAAGCAACGAAGCTGCTGCCATCACTGTAACATGCGCTTTAAAGGCTCATCTACATTGCAGTCTTTGGACAAAGCTGGTTTGAAACAGGCTGGTGTGTGGACTGCTAATACACCACCCTTGCAGCAGCCTGGAGCATGTGAAGCATCCCAAGCAGAATGGCTGCTCCAGTGCTGGTGCTGCAGAGAGCACTCTGTTACCAGGTCCTTCACAAGCAAAGGGAAGCATCTCTGCTGATGTCCCCTGGGTGCTAATGTATCGCTGACTTCTGCTTGACAAGGTTTAATTACCAAGCTTTTTCCTGCTGCTGTTCAGGAATGCCCACCCTCTCCCTCCTGAAACAGAAGCAGCTTCTTGGGAAGTGTTTGCCAAGTGTTTCTCTTTGCAGAGAAACTCCCTGTTCCTTGCCTCCCCGTTTACCCACAATTCTAGGGCCAGAAGTAAAACAGAGGAGGGAACTGACCCATGCTAGAAATAACCCTGTAAAACTGATGGCTTAGGTGTTGTTGCTGACACTGCTTGTGAAACCATGGCTGTGGTCAGGGGAGGTAGGTGAACTTTCTGAGAACTGCTGTAACATTTTGGGTCGAGGCAGGATTTGTCTGAAAGGGTGATACCAGAGAAGGGTTGTGAGAAATGCACTGCAGCTTCTGCTGGCATGCCAGCTCTTGAAGGTGCTAGCAGTGTTATTTTAGGGCAAGAAAGCCCCAAAACCCTCAAATCACACCCAGAACTGGCCAAAATGAGGGTGAATGATGCACCAGGCCAAGTCTGATGTTGTTCCGTTTTCTGACCGGCTTGTTTGGGAGATGCTTGCCTTCATCAGAGGAGAGTAGCACTGGCAGGGAGTCAGAAACTCTTGTGTTTTGACCTAGTGAAATGGAAGGGAGCAGCAGGAGGGGATTAGCCAGAGGTAGCCCCTGAGGAGGCTAGAGTCAGCTGGTGTTGTTACTGGTAAGCCCTGCCTCCTCCGCTCTGCGTGTTTTCACGCTGTATATTCCCACTTCCTCAGGAAGTGCTTGTCCTTCTGACCGTAATAGCACTTTTATTAACGGCTTTGCTGGGTTGAAAGGGGGGCTACTTGCTGTTCAGAAATGGTCTTTCACTCTTCTGGCTTGGGACAGGACAGCTGACAGCTCTGGCTTGGCAAGTCCAGCCACCCTGCCCACATTCCCTGCCTGCCTCGGGGAGCTGGACAGAAGATCAGAGGGGTTTTGTTGTTGGCTTTTGGAATGATTTTTTTACTTTTTTTGGGGGGTTTTTTTTACTTATTTTTTTACCTGGGGGTCCTGGTTGATGACAGGTTGGCCATGAGCCAGCAGTGTGCCCGGGTGGCTGAGAGAGCCAATGGGATCCTGAGGGGCATCAGGAGGAGTGTGGCCAGCAGG
>VZTU01006161.1:6030-21172 GCA_013400835.1 Zapornia atra | reverse complement strand
CCACCACCTCTCTGGGCAGCCTGTTCCAGCCCCTCACCACTCTCTCTGTAAAGAACTTCCCCCTAATATCTAATCTAAACCTTCCTTCCTTTAGTTTTAATCCATTCCCCCTTGTCCTGCCATTATCTACCCTTTTAAAAAGTTGACTCCCCTCCTGTTTCTCTGCTCCCTTCAGGGACTGGCAGGCTGCAATGAGGTCCCCTCGCAGCCTTCTCTTCTCCAGGCTGAACAAGCCCAGCTCCCTCAGCCTCTCTTTGTAGGGCAGGTGCTCCAGCCCTCTCATCATCCTCGTGGCTCCTCTGACCCCTCTCCAACGGTTCCACATCTTTCTTGTATTGGGGGCCCCAGCTCTGGACACAGGACTCCAGATGGGGCCTCACCAGGGCAGAGTAGAGAGGGACAATCCCCTCCCTGTCCCTGCTGCCACCCCTCTTCTGATGGAGCCCAGGATACTATTGGCAGACCCAGGTCTTTTCCACAGTGTTTCCCATTTGCATCTCTGGGGGAAAACACNGTCCTGGGGGGAAAACACCCCATCCCCCCCCCCCCAACCCAATACTTTGCAGCACGTGTTTTGGCTGTGGTGGTGGCTAGCAGGGCAAGTTCCCCCTCTCACCCGCTGGCCTGGCCGGCACTGGGCTGGCAGCCCCGCGCTGTCGGGGCGATGACTCAGTGCCTGGCAGAGGCAGGGAGGGCAGGCAGCCCCCAACCTGCGGCTGAACAGGCCAGGCTTTGTGCTGCCTGGCTTAAAAGGAGCTTTATGACTCCTCTCAGGAACGTCGGGAGCCCCGGCTCCTGCACAGGCCCCTCTTTGTAGGGGAGGGGGTGATGTGCTCCCGAGGCGGAGGTGAAGCTGGGGAGGGAGGTGGGGAACAGCCCAGCTGGTGGGGGTCTCTCGAAGGGACCCAAACTGGAAGAGAACAAGAGCCAGGACAAGGAAGCAAAGGCCCCTGGGATGCTGTGCCAAGGGTCTGGCTCAGCCCTGAGGTGATGTTGGTCCTCAAAGAGCACTTCAGAGTCATGGGACGCAGCGTTAGGCACTGAGCCCTGCACCTCTTGCAAGGCGGTGTCAGAGGTGATGGGGCAATGCTCAGGAAAGCTCACCTTGCCAAGAGTCTCCTAACTACATGTCAATTTGTGAAATCTTGGCTCTGCAAAGTTTTGGCTCACACTTCTGCTGCTTGGTTTCACGTTGAACAAAACCCACCCCCCCCCTTGCAGCTGTTTTCTCTCTGGGTTGCAGGGACAACTCTCTGAACAAGCATTTTTACAGTTTGGCTCTCAAACCAAAATAGGAGTTTTTTGGTTTCCCTGAACTAAATGGTTTCTGAGTTACTCTTTCTGGAGATGATGTTTTGATCTTTTCTCATCCCTTTGCTTCTGTGGGTACCCAGAATGGGAGGTGTTCTCCTGTCTCTCCTGCCGGTGCCTCTATGCAGGCAGCACAGCTCACACACTCATTCGGGGTGTTTTGTTGAGAGACCCAACAGCCAGTGTGCCCCTCACTGCCTCCCTGCTTGGCCATGAACACATTAATCTCTCCTCAGCCTCTCCAGGCAGACATCTGCTGCTGTTTTTCCAGGCTGTGTTGTGCCAGGGTGATAAAGCACGGAGGCTGCCTCTACAGCTAAGCTGCCTCTTAAGACCACCTCTGACCTAAGCCCACCACCACGGGGGTTCTATACAGAGGCAGCAAACACTGAGACCTGCCGTGCAGCCTGTGTTACACAAGGTCTCTGGGCAGGGGAACAACTCCACATTGCTGCTGATGGGCTCCTTCCTTAAGGGCTGGATGGCATCACTCTGGGGTGCCTGTTGATGGGGCTTATTGCAATGTATGTGCTGGAGATGTACCTTGTCTAGGTTTTGCTTGAATTCCACTAAGCTCCACAACAACAACAACAACTCCTCCCAGGCAAGGAGCTAAAATACAGGAGTTTTTAAAAGCTGTTTGCAACAGGCATGCTCCCCTTAGTGCACTGCTCCTGTTTTAGTGTTCCATCACTTCAACCTTGTCACCTCAGGAACTGCAGGCCATTTGCATGGCAGAAAGCCTGGAGAGATGAAAGATGAAGCAGGCCTTCAAAACGTGCAGGAAGAGCTGAGTTGAGGTAATTTGCCTTCTAGGTATGCTGCTGAGCCCAAAGACCAGGCTGCCAGCTGCTGTGGCAGTACTTGTGTGATAATAGCAATGTGTACAGCTGTCACACTGAGGTCTGCCAGCACTGGGCCAGTGCCCCTGTGGGAGGGGGAAGTGCAGGTTGAACGACTGGTGCTTACAAATCCTGAGCTTAAGCCAGGTTTCACGTCCTCCCTACACCCTGCAGCTGGGTGTAGCAGTGATGGCAGCGTGGGGACAGAACTGTAACAAGGCTCTGAGCCAGTGCCTGCATGGCATCCCAGACCCCCAGCTCCAAGTGTGAGCTGCTCTGCATGCTTGGGTCAGAGCTTGTGTCTGCACTCACCGCCCGGCTTGGACGCTCATGCATGTCTCCAGCAGCACAGATGGTGTTCCAGCCAGCGAGTCCCTTCCTTAAAACCAAGAGTTGTGCTCAGAGGAAGTATGAATAATAAAGATAATCCTGTTACAGCTTAAGCAAGCAAGCTGTATGTGGGGTTCCTGGAGAAGGTAACAAACTGCTGCGTGAACAGTCGTATCTCCCTGTCTTTCAGTTGCCACTGCATCCTGGGTAAGAGCAATTTGCAGGTGCATTGGGATGGCTGGGGTATCCAGCAGCACAGGAGGGTCAGGACAAGCAGACAATGCTGGCAGAGATGGCTGCTTGGCACAAGGGCTTGATTATGCTGGTGGTGGGTGTACAGTGTACAGCTTCAGGGGCGTTTTCAGGCCCCAGATCACAACATCTGACTCTGAGGGCCACTTCCTGCACCAGGAGAAGTAGCTGCAGAACTTTTGTTGCCAGATTCACAGCAGTGTGGGAGCTGGTACCTATACAGGGGGTGATGTGCAAGCACGCTTATGGTCACACAGCTGGGCATGACACCCACGCTGTTCCCAAACTGCTACATTATCAAATTTACACATTCTGAGCCTTTTTGGGAGCAGGTGCATTGCCTAGGTTTCCAGGAGGAAAACCACACTGTAATGCTTACTTGGATAACCTTCCTCAGAGCTGCACCAAGAGCATCAAGCTTGTCGAGCTTTGGTTGGAGTGTATATAGAGGCTATAGCATACAGGGGAAACCCTGGGCTTCATTCTGTCTCAGGTTAGTCCTGATACTTCAGGGCTGGACAGGGTCTGTAACCAAAAGGTTTGTCCTGAGCCCCGGTGGGAGGCACCAACCCCAAAGCATTTGAGGCCAGCAGGATGGGACCATATCATAGAATCCTAGAATCAGAGAATCACAGAATCCTAGGGATTGGAAGGGACCTCCAGAGCTCATGGGGTCCAACCCCCCTGCCAAAGCAGCTCCCCAGCTCATACTGCACAGAGAGGCGTCCAGACGGGGCTGGAATCTCTCCAGAGAAGGAGACTCCACACCCCCCTGGGCAGCCTGTCCCAGGGCTCCCTCACCCTCACTGGGGAAAAGTTCTTCCCCGTGTTGGTGTGGAACTTCCTGTGCTCCAACTTGCAGCCATTGCCCCTTGTCCTGTCCCCACAGACACTGAAAAGGGGCTGGCCATTTCCCCCTGCATCCCATGCTTAAGGAATTTATAGACATTAATAAGGTCCCCCCTTATCCATTTGCTGATCTGGAAATCCTGTAGCTGGGCCACCCCCAGGCATTTCTGAGAGGTTTTCTGAGAAACAGCTATTACACGTGGGCCTCTGCCCAGAAGTCCATGCAGCTGTAGGGCTGGGAGGAACCAGAGTACCTGAAACAGCCATAGGAGAGCCCAGTGCTATTTTTCAAGCAGCCCCTTCATTGCAGACTATAAGCTAAGACTTAAAGTGAATAAAATGTGTGAGCAAACACACCTCTCTAAAGTGGGAAATAGCTCACTGGGAGTCATACAGGGGTGCCAAGGCCAGACTGGTAGGTACATGAACACAGCTACTAGCCACATTTTTTAGTTCTTGAAAGTGAGAGGGTGTATTTTTAGCATCAGGATTTCAGGTGGTTTAGGTCTAAAACCAGTTCAAAGACTGAAAGTCAAGCCTGCTTCAGCAAGCCCTGCGATGCGCTTGGGCAGCCGGGCATTGACAGAAGACAAAGCCATGCAGCTGGAGAACTCAAACAAAGCCTGCTGCAGACCTCCTGCACTTGGGGAGAGGAGGCAGGACCAGGGAAATGGTTCATGTGGTGTTTTTCTGCTCTTGCAAAGGGTTTGGGGGGAATTGAATGAGAATCCTGCAGCAAAGATCACAGCTCACCAGGGCATGTACTGTCCTGTGGCTCTCGATTGAGGCGGTACGTGGAGTCGTGGGTGATGGAAACCGAGTTCTCAAGAAAGGAAGGTTACTTCAATCTGCCTTTGCCAAGCTATCTGGGGGAAATAACTGACTTTTGGATACAAGATTTGTCTGAGAAGTTCCTCTTTCTGAGGAGCAGCGTTGAGGCTCGCCGCTGTCTGTGGCACAGATCTCAGTTAAACCCATCCTGTAAGAATGCTGCCATATCCTCCTAATTCCTTTTAAACCAGACTTCCCTTGGGATAGCTGCAGCAGGGCCCTGCTGTATGAGCTGCACTGAGATGCTGGGTAGGGAGCTGGAGGGGCTGGTGGGTCTTGTGTTCTCCCGCCATGCTGTGATGGGGCAGTAAATTTGGCTGGAAGGCCTTTGTGATGGCCAGGCTTATTTTTCTACATGAAAAATTACAGAGTGGGGAGGGGGAAGGAAACCCTAAAATGTCTTCCCTCTCCCAGCTCTCCACAAAACTCCTGACAGAGCAAGCAGTCACTAGGGGCATATGTAGGTGGTCCACCCAGGTTTGCTGAGTCAGGAGGTAAGACATAAACATCTTGCCAGGTCCCAGGTTTCAGTAAAACACCTTCTTCATGTCATGAAGAACATTCCCTCAGGTGAGAGCACTGTGCCATGCCACTTGCAGGCCTCCTGCAACGAAATTTAGAGGGGAGGAAAATCCCTCAGTTTCCCAGGGCCCAGTGGAGCAAAAGGTCTACAGCCAAAGTGATGACATTCCTGCATCAGGATCCAAGGCTGCTGGTTTTCCTTGGAGCTGGGCTGAAAGAAATCCCATAAGATTTTGAAGGAGACAGAGAAGGAAGAGTCAAAGAAAAAATAGGGAGAGATACATAGTGTTTGAGATGCTGAACATGAGCATATAAAAATCATGTTTCCCAGCATCCTGTAAGGACCTCCCATGATTTTATGGGGACAATATCCATGGTTTATCACCAAGAGCAGTTCAAGTACAACCCTGAGACAGCTCCAGTCCTTGGTACTCCTCTGAACAGTTCCTCAAGCATCCTGAGGCCAAAGCTACATGTGCATGAGCAGAGCAGGTCCATCAAAGCAGGGCTGTCCTTCCATGTCCTGCTGCTGTATGGAGCAGGGGTTTCACCCGGAGGCTCGGGCCTCAGTCTCAGCTGGTCCCCCTGCTCTCTGCTGTGAGAGTGCTAGCCAGAAGGTGTGTTTGCCCCTCAGTGCCCTTCGGATGCTTTAAGGAGCTGGGTGAGCCTGCTCAGGCTGGGTTGTGAGGAACGTGGCCAGGCAGGTCCCATCTCCAGGGCGGGTGAGATGTAGGTCAGACGCTTCCAGGAGAAGCCGGGCTGTGGAGGAAAGGTCACCTAGAGAAGCCCAAGAGGAACGTGGCTCCTCCACCTACGGAAAAGAGAGATGATAGCAGTATTTGAGGTGAACACTGTCTCTGGCTAATTGATGCCGCTGATTCCTGCTCACTGAGCCTAGACAGGCCTTCCAGGGGGAGTCTAAACATTAACGAGGCGAGCGGCCTGCTCAGAGCAGCGGGGGTGGCACGCTGAAGGGCACTCACACACAGGCATGGCAGAGGGGGGTCCTCTCTGGCGCTGGAGGTGCAGTGTTCAAGGCTGCCTTGCGTCGACTCATCAAATATTTGTTTCCATCTGTGACCTTCAGATTTTCCCAGCACCGGGGAGGGGGTGGGGGTGTGATTTCGACTGCAGGTGTTCTGGCAGCCACGCTGTGTTTCAGCATGGTGTAGCTCCAGGCCTGGAGGTTGGTGTCCCTGCCTGTGGCAGGGGGGTTGGAGCTCTCTGATCCTTGAGGTCCCTTCCAACCCAGACCATTCTATGACTCTATGACTCTATGGTCATGAGAGCAGGGCAGGATGGACAAGCTCCTTGCTGACAACATTCCTCTCAGAGGGTTTAATTCCAGCAATACCTGGTGCCAGGTCCTGGTAAAATTCACCCCTGCCCCAGGGGCAAGGCTCTCACCAGCATTCTTTTTTTCAGAAGGCTTTTCCTAAGCAAAGGTGGTGCCAGGGAAACTTCCAGTCCTATGTGATCCAGTCTCAGCCATCCCTGTTGCTAGCTGGAAGAAATCACTGCTGCTCTTTGCACCAGTGGTGAGCAGTGATTTATCCCTGCTGGGGGTCCCCTCATTCCCCAGGCAAGCAGAGGGCACACTCTCCTTACCGATGCTACCTGGGGGCTAAAGTCCTCTGTGTCAGTTCAGTGTGCAACCAAAGCACAAACCCTCTCATGATGCTTTATGTGCTGATGAACACCTCTACTCCCTTCAGATACCTTGCTTGAGCCTGAGGGAGGACTTGGGATAAGTGGGATGGAGCTGTTATGGTAAAGGCCCTCTCATTGGTGCCTAGGAAAAAGGCAGGCATCCCTTCTCTTGAAAGGTATCTTCTCTTCACACAGATTTTTGTGGGTTTAGAGCCGAGCTTGGAGCAGCAAGGTACTGGACAGGCTTTTCCTGGCAGTGGCTTCTCTTAGGAGTTGACCAGTTCCAGGTACGAGTGTGCCTACTTCCTTTTATGTTTACAGGGTAACCTGCAACTCCTGCTCATTATGGCAATGTACCCTGCTGCTTACAGGTATTTGGGCAGAACCAACTGTGTTTGTTAGCTAAATGCTGCGTTGTTAACTAGACTATTAGCTGTTATTCCCTTCTCCCCCATGTTTCTCAGGAAACTTCTCCTTATCCCAGACCTCTCTTCTTAGCTCAGGACTCCCTTCCCCTGCCTGGCCTGCTCTTGCCCCTGGGCAGGGTGTCCCAGCTCTCTTGCAAGGTAGATTTGCTTGCAGGTTTATTTGAACTAGGTCATATCTTGGCTGCTCTGGGTTTGCCTGTTCCGTTGTAGCACAGAAAGGGAACGAGCTCAGCAGCTGGTGGAGGCTGTGGCTGCAGTTCTTGTTTCAACTCCTGTTTCCTCTTTCCAGAAAGGCAAATTGCTGTAACTGGGCTGTCTGTCAGTCACTGTGGGAAGAGGCCAGGATTTGGGCTGGCTGTGTGATTGTATGAAGGCCCTTGCTCTATGTGCCGATCCCTCATGGGAATGCCGGTAACTTCTACAAATCTCCTTTGGTAGTCAAGACATTTGGGAGTGTGGGCCAGAATTCAGCTGGTTTTGGGTTCTGCCATTGAGAAGCTCACAACCCTGGATGGTGTGTCTTTTCCCCAGGACTTAGGGCAGAGAAATGGGCAGCGATGTGCTGTGGTGTTCTCTGGTAGACCCACATCAACAAGGGCACAGGCTGGACATGAATCTAAAGAACCTGTGACAGGACCTTTGGATGTGATTTGTTTAGGGCAATAGCTTATGTGACGTTTTGACACAGCCATGGATGGGCCACAGACAATATTTGAAAAATGCAGCTCTTCTCCCACTCCAGCTCCTCTTCTTAAGCTACATACTGCTGCTTGACACCACTCTCTCCTGGGCAGGAAGGAGAAAAGCAGCTCTTGCCCTGAGCGAAGCCTGCTGCCAGCAACTGAAGGCAGCTCCCTGGCTAGTGCAAGCATCTTACCCCCAAAGATTTACAAAAAAACTATATATTTTTTTAATATGTCATGCCCTTTAGGAGATGTACAGTTCCTCCTCTTTCCAGGTGGCTGAGTTCCTCTGTACAACCACTTCTTCTGTGAGGTGCTTTGCTATTATCTCCAGCGAAGGTGCAGCACTACCATGAAGTCGCTCACAGGAGCCCATTCTGGGAGATGACATCCCTGTGGAGAACAGGACCAAGTGATATCAGACTACCTATCCTGTAAGTTCACTGTTGCAGTATGGTTTGAAGCCACCTGCTTTGGAGCATTAGCCAAAACAGGTTTGGGAAATTCCCTTTATCCATCAAAACCCACTTGAAAAGGCTGTACCAAGTGACAATTTCAATGAAAACATATGCCAAAAAAAAGCATGCTGGATACAAAAATCACCTTTTCTAGTCCTTCTAGCAGATGTGGATGGTTCCTGGGGGGTTATGGACTGCACCCCATTAGGTGTCACTCATGGCAAATTTTGTCTGAGAAAGGACATTGTGAACTTCACATCCTCTGGACCACGTTGGGCTAGAGGACCAGCTGATCTTTGACCATGCCCCTGCACCCCTCCATCTTTCACAGGAGTGCCTCTGAAAGACAGGAGGAGGATGCAGCTATCTGGAAGTTAGTTGCTGTAAGGTAGCATTTGTGAGGAGCAGAGTCACTCACCATCTTGGGGATCCACCATCAGCTCTTGCTTCACCTTTCTATTCTCCAGCAAGTAGGGTGTTGCTTTGTGTCTCCTGCACCCAAAACACGTGGGCAGTGCTATTGGTGTAATGCAGATTGGCTGCAGAGGTATCAGCTGGATGGATTTGTCTCCATGACATCCCAAAATCTTGCACTTTCACAGCCATGCTGCTGTTCCCCTCAGGTCTCCTGGCTGGTCTGTGGTATGTGCTGAGAGATGTGGCCAGGCTGTGGCAGGAGCATGAGCCTGTCCCCCAGCGTGGTGGGGTCCATGCTGAGCCTGAGCTTTGTCTCCTGCCACATCTGCAGGTCAGCATTGCTCTCCTTCAGCTTTGAAGCTGTTTTCATTCTGGATGTACCACGTGGGGCTTCACTTTCAGGGCTGGTATCATCTCTGGTATTGTGTCAGCTTGGGAGCTGAAAGCCAAGATAAAAACCAACTTAGTGGTGTTTAGAGAAGTGTTTGGGTAAGTATCCTAGCTGCAAAGGACAACCTGCACGTCTGACCCCTCAGGGATGGAAGTCCACACACACACACTGATGCCAGGGAAGGGGGTTGAGCGTTTACGCCCCCTGGAGAGCTAGGAAAGGGTGCAAGTTCAGCCCACAAAATACCACCCTGCCAGCCAAGAGCCTCCACATGTTGGAAAGGCAAATAAAACGAAGCACCAGGGAGCAGGCAGAACTGGCCTTTCATTGCCAGCTCTCCTTGGCTAGTCAGTGAGGAGGAGATGATGTTTCCCTCAGACCTGCTTTATATCTCCCTCTCTCTTTTTTTTTCCCCAGTAGGAAATGGTGAGTGCATGATTTGAGCAGAGCCCTGGGGAAGAAGAGGAATCTCTGGAGTGGTGTGTGGCTGGTGGAGTATGAAGCTGGTGGCCAGGGTAGGGCCTGCACGTACTCACCACACACTTCTTGGCACTGCTCAGCTGCTTCACTAAACTCTTTCCCCTCCCCTCAAACCAGACTGTCTCTCCCCAGCTCCCATCGGTAACGGTAATGCCATCGCAGCCCTGTGAGCCAGGGGAGGGTTCTGCCTCCCAAAGTAACCCCTGCTCCCCCTCTCTCCTCAGTCCTGACTTTTCTGTTAAGCTGGATCCATTCCCTGGTCAGACTGTCTGTCCCCTCAGCCCTGGGCAGTGTGAGCTGGGGGTGAGGAAGGAGTGTGCTGCCCATGGCTGGGGGAAGCCAGGCAGCACCGCCTGGGAAGTGCCCTACCAAAAGCACTGCCAGAATCAGACAGGGTGAGGCAATAACTCTGCTCCAGTTGGCTGTTGTGGCTGGAAAATGTGAGTGAGATTTGTGGCCCACAAGTCTTTGCAGTGTCTGCTGCATCCTGAGGACATCCTGGCTGCAGCCACCCTGCCCTGTCTGCCATGGCTGCAGCCGTGTGAGCTGCCCCAAGCCATCCATTTGGGAAGGAGGTGATGTCTTTCACCCCTGCCAATGAGCCTCCAAAATCTCCTGGGAAAATCAGCACCCAGGATCCTGACCAATGCTCCCCAAGCAGCACAGAGGCTCCTGGGGCTGGCACAGCTGCTGTTGCATACCCTGGGTGTCCGTGGGAGCCAGAAAAGCCAGGAGCATCCTAGGGACAGGCCCTAATGACATGCTGCCCTGTGGTGAACCTGAGACACGTGTGCTAGCTGACACACTTCAGCATGGAGACCTTCCAGTCTGGCTGGGAAAGCCCCAAGAGATGGAGAGATCTGTGGTGGAAAAATAAATGAGTGTACCTTGCTATGGTGATCTGATCCCCCCCAGTGCACTCCTAGAGTGCACTCCTGCCCTGCAGCTTTTGCCCAGGGTGTCAACGCTGAGAGACACTGTGTATTATTTACTCCTCTCTCTGCTGACATTGCTGGAAGGAGCAAGGGTGGGAATGAAGCCTGTGCTTTCTCTCTGCAAGATGGGCAGCTTCAGCCATGATAACTCAGCTGCCAGAGAAAACAAACCTCCCTGGCTGGGGCTGGAGGGGACGCAGCCTCTGCTGCCTCGGGGGTTTTGAACAGCAGCTTCCAGCTGCTGTGGGACAGGTCCTCTGTTTGCATCCCCTTTCCAGGGGGTGAAACGTGAAGGGTCTTGTGTCTGCCCACACACCTGGACAGCACCAAGTATGATGGGACCTCAGCCTTGTCACAGGTCTGGCTGCAGAGCAGCTAATTCATTGTTTTTAACAACAATCAGAGCAGCCTTGATGTAATTTAAACCTCTAGGCTCCTGTGAAAGGATTACTCTGAGGTGCTGAGCTGCCCAAGGATGGGGGAAACCCAGCTACAGGTGTAGTCATCTCCTTCAGGGTGAAAAGGGATGGGGTCCTTTTGTCTTGGTATCCAGTATTGATTGAGAGCTGTCTCTGACTAGGGAACACTGGACCAAGCCTGGGAGGTGACTGCTCTGACCAGGTGCTCATCTGCCCTCTAATCAATGGTTCACCATTTCTTCTGGGCCAGTTTCTTTAGTTCTAGGTGGTCGTCTTGCATTTCTCTGCTTGGTTCTGTCTGCATCAACGTAGTTGGAACTTGCCTCTTCTCAAACACCAGAAGAAGTTGTTTTGCTTTGGCCAGAGGACTAGGCTAGCTCTGTGTCTTGACCAGAGTACTGGAGACCTTGNAAGGGACAGCTTGGGAAATGAATCCTTCCAGCCCGTCCCCTAGAACAAGCTGGGCATACTCTAGCTCTGGGAATGGGGAGGATGGGAGATAGCTCTGTAATGCTGATGGCCCTCCAGCATGCATGTCCCTACCCACCCTGGCAAAGTCACAAACTCCACTTATGAATGGAGAAGTCAGGAGGAAGATCAGCTGTAACGCTGATGAATAGGAGGGGATCATACTGCACCTCAGTAGAGACAGGAGAAAGAAACCAGCCCCCAGTCCCTTGGCTCAAAGGAGAAGAAGGTCTGAGCACTGTGCCCTTCAAGCTGACTCTTGGAGGATGTTTTGTGCTGGGGCAAAGGATGGCACAGAGAAGATGTGGTTCACTTCAAGCATGTAACCACCATCTCCTGCAAAGCACCTTGCCAGACTGAGGAAGATCTGATCTGCTGCCTTTGGTTTGGTGAGAAGTAAACTGTGATGGGGCAAACACTGGGGGAGGAAGAGTCATGTGAGTTTGCAGCAGGGGATGTCCCCTTGGTACAGCTGTGACCATCCCCTCTGTGTTAGCAGTCACGAGTGGCTACTCCCAGCCAGGGCAGCGTGTCTGCCGGGGCTTTCCCTGCTCCCAGCCAACTGACAGCTTCCATGCTGGGCACATGTGGGCAATAAGGAAGAGACTGGTCCTCTGTGAAGTCAGAGCATATGCATCTGACCCACCCTGTGGTCTTCCTGTGTGGCACCTGGTGAGGACCATAATGAAGGGATGTTCCTCTGGAGTCAAGGGCTAAGTCTGCATCATTAGCAGAACCCAGCCTAGATCTTCATGCTGTTGCACAAAGACCTGGCCTAAGCCCAAAGCCTTTCAGGAGAGAGAGAGCGCAGGGCATGGTCCATCCCTGGTCAGATGCCCACAGTGGTCATGCCACAGCAGTAGGGTGCATTACACCACCAGCAGGAATCCTCAACAGGGCTGGTTTTTGGTGTCAGCTCTGGACCTGTGCTGTTGCACTGCTGTAGGTGGGAAACACACAGGTTGCAAGCCAGTGCCTGCCCCATTCACTGAGGACATGACCTCCAGGGAGCTGACAGTAGGCATGGAAAGCCTGAAACATCCCTGCCTTGAAGCAGGCTGTGTCATCCAGCCTTATCTTTTTTCCTTGCCCACAGACAGACACCAACCATGGGTGTTGTGGGTGGCAAAGCTGCACAGCCCCACGGTGCCAGGTGCCCTTGCAGCCAAGCTGCCTCCCAGTTGCTTCCAGCAAATAACCCACCAAACCCCTCCAGGCTCACGTCCCCTGTAACAAGGGCCCATCCCCAAATGCTTGTGCCAGTCCAATGTGGCCTGTGCCTTATGGTGTCTAATGATGGTTCAGCTTGTGCTCCAGCCCTTCTGGTGGGGATGGAGGCCTTCATAGGAGCTCTTCTCCAGCTTTTGCCTGTCCTCAGAAAACTCATGGGAACTTACTGTGGTTAGAAGCTTCCCCCCTTCTATCAAATATTTTTTAAGGGCTCAGTGGGTCAAAATGTTACAAGAGGGGGTGATGAGTAGATGCAGCTCTTGCTTAAGTGTTATGGCCTTTAGAAAACATAAGAAAACTATGTTTTAAAAAAAGGAGGGTTGTGGGGTTTTTTTCCAGGAAAAGTTTTCCAAAGTCAACTTGCCTTCCTTTCCAGCATCATGAAAGCTTCTCTTTGATAAAGCTTGTCATTTAAAAACCCAGCAGGTTTTGGGGTGGGCTTGTTTTTTTTTCCCCCTTCCAAATCATTTTAATGTTACAAATTCAGTGGGGGAAGGGAGTGCTTAGAGATCAAATGTCTGTATTTCCTCATGTAAACGTATCATTCTTAGGAAGACACTTTTTTCCTTGGACATGGGTCCTTCTGTTGGAAAACAGTCACTTAGTTTTGCCTCAGGAGAGTAAAACTTGTCACCATGAATGAGAAACCAAGCAGTCTGGCTGGAGTGGGATAACTTTCCTATTAACAGGGCAGTTGTCCCTCTAACTCCTCAGTGGTGGTGCCCAGAGATCCCCCCCCCACCTCTCCATCACCTCCCCCTCTCCCCCCAAGCCCTCTGGCAGCTGCTGACTGGTGGCACATTTCTTTTCCTAGATGTCACCTTGGGGTTTTATCCTCCACCCCTCTGGATTTCTAGGATGCCTGAACTCAATTCTGACTGTGGTATTGCTGATGTGGATGGGCTGGGCTGCGTTTTTGGGATCTGATTCAAAGCCCACTGAAGGCAGGAGCAGTTTGCTGTTGGTATCAGTGGTCTCTGGAGCAGGCACTCTGGAACTGCTATTTTTTTATCCGTGCAATTGCTGTTAAAGGGAGTGAAGAAAAAAAAACCCTAACAACCCACTTTTTATTTTAAAAGTAAAATGCTCAGGCCAAGTCTGCTGGCTGCTGAGCAGCCAAAGCAAGGATTCTGCTTAAACGAGGGTATCACACCAGACCCCCCCCCAAAGCAGAGAGAGATATTGAACTGCTCACCCCTTGGGAAAATTGAGACGGTCCTCTTTAAAAGAGAGCTGTTACTTTCTCTCTTTGGATTTGGTCTTCTGAACAAATGAAGGGCTTTATGAAAAGAAGTGTCAGGTGTTGCACTTGGGCTGGAGGAATCCCAGCCATAGATACAGACTGGGAGAAGAGCTCCTGGAGAGCAGCCCTGCTGAGAAGGACTTGGGGGTTCTGGTGGGGGAGAGACTGAACATGAGGCAGCAGTGTGCTCTGGCAGCTCACAAGGCCAATGGGATCCTGGGCTCCATCAGCAGAGGGGTGGCAGCAGGGACAGGGAGCTGATTGTCCCTCTCTGCTCTGCCCTGGTGAGGCCCCATCTGGAGTCCTGTGTCCAGAGCTGGGGCCCCCAATACAAGAAAGATGTGGAACTGTTGGAGAGGGGTCAGAGGAGCCACGAGGATGATTAGAGGGCTGGAGCATCTGCCCTACAAAGAGAGGCTGAGGGAGCTGTGCTTGTTCAGCCTGGAGAAGAGAAGGCTGTGGGGGGACCTCANTAAAGGAAGGAAGGGTTAGATTAGATATTAGGGGGAAGTTTTTTACAGAGAGAGTGGTGAGGGGCTGGAACAGGCTGCCCAGAGAGGTGGTGGATGCCCCGTCCCTGGGGGTGTTCAAGGCCAGGTTGGATGGGGCCCTGGGCAACCTTGTGTAGCTCCAGGCCTGAGGTTGGTGTCCCTGCCTGTGGCAGGGGGGTTGGAGCTCTCTGATCCTTGGGGTCCCTTCCAACCCAGACCATTCTATGATTCTATGATTCTATGAAAAGCAAAACCCAATGACCTTATGGTGAGCACGTCAGGAATCAGCAATACATCCAGCCCATTGCAAACCTCTGTAAGGTCTGGCCACGTCAGCATTGCCTGAGCCTGTGGAATCCATAGCACAATGCACATGGTCCATACCACATTCCATACTGTCCATAGCACAATCTGTACTGTCCATAGCAGTGACCAGTAGCCAAAATTGTATCTCCAAGAGAGGGCAGGGGCTCACAGACTCGCCATGAGTATTCCTGGGAGGAAGAAGCATTGTGAGTTATTCCTACTTTTGTGAGTCATTTCAGTATCCCTGGAGGCAGTTGTTCCAGTAGCTGTGTTTCTGTGCCATGCAGAGTGCATGTAGGCTGGTTCATGCCACCAGAGACCAGGTTCAGTGGAGAAAACTGTAGGCACTGTAAGCTGGATCAGCACAACTCTCATAGAAACAAAAGGTATCTACGGACAGGCCCAAATTCCTGCTTTGCAGGTGGATTGGAGGGGGTGGTTAAACCATCATCTGAACCCCATTTTCCATGTGGTTGTGGAAAACAAGATGGTAAGATCACAGAATCACAGAATGGTAGGGGTTGGACGGGACCTCCAGAGATCATCAAGTCCAACCCCCCTGCCAAAGCAGCTCCCCAGCTCATATTGCACAGAGAGGCGTCCAGA
>VZTU01006160.1:1721-15693 GCA_013400835.1 Zapornia atra | reverse complement strand
TGAACAAGTCCAACTCTCTCAGAGCGTCTTTACAGGAGAGGTGCTGCAGCCCCCTGATCATCTCTGTGGCCTCCTCTGGACTTGCTCCAATATCTCCATGTCTTTCCTGTATCGGGGACCCCAGAACTGGACACAGTAGTCCAGGTGGGGCCTCACAAAACCAGAGCAGAGGGGCAGAATCACCACCCTTGACCTGCTGGCCAGGACACAGTTGGCCGCCTGAGCTGCCTAGAGCACACTGCCAGCTCATGTTGAGCTTGTCATTGTGGACAAGATAAAACTGTTCTGAGTGTGAGACTTACATGGCATAACACAAAGTTGTACTTAACAGCTTCACTGAACATACTGTTTTGTATTTGTGACCATTTGGTCTAACTGCTTTGAGTCACAGCTTTCTCCTTCTCAGCTGATAGTATATCCTCACACAAATGTGAATGCAGATTAGCAGCCCACGAATACTACAGCAATTCTTAGATAACTTTTTCTTGATTTTTTGTTCTCCCTATGGAACCAAATTTGAAGTGTTCAATAAATAAATCTTGGCTTACCAAACAAATAGGAGAAAACGAAGTTGTGCTTCCCTGAGGAGAGCTTTTAGTGCTCTTCAGTGTGTGTCTTGAGAACTGAAATGGGCTGCATGTGGCAAGAACAATCATTGCATGCTTGGGCATTACCAATAGTCATTACCTTTATATAGGACTGATTGTTAAATATTATGAGGCTCCATATCAGTAATTCTGTATTTTAAAAATTGAACTAGTTAGATATATGAATTTATCTGCATATTGTGTTTGAATGTGAACCTTTTGCTTACTTTACTAAAGCAGCTCTTGGAGACATAAGCCCACTTCCAGTGCCTTTCCAGCTCAGTACCCCCCCCACTCCCCCAGCACAGGACAGAAGCCTCAGGCTCTGCTACTTCCATTACCCACCTGACATTCGTACAGCTTCTTTCTTCCCTTTTTAGCGCCAGCTCCAGACTGACAAGCCGTCAGGTGGCACTTGAGTGTGCTATTCCTAGCAAAACGTTCATGGCAGTTTGGACATTCAAATGGTTTTTCACCTGTTAAGGCAGACACAGGGATTTGTAAGTGTATAAAACCAGCCAGTTTTCTGTCAGCTCCTTCTTCTTCCCCTCTCTCCCTTTTTTTGTAGGTTGATAAATACAGAGTAAAGATGTGGCCAACTAGATGTAAATAAAAGGATAAAAATCTAATGTGGAGTGAATATTGATGTAGATAAAAACCAGTATAATTACCACTGCCATTTAAGGTATTTAAGTTTTCATGGAAATCAGATTACTATTCTGATAAAATATCTTAAAGAAATAGCAGCTACTTCTCTTTAATCTGATAATATTTACTGTTAAAGAATAAACATTAGTAAATACACGTCACAGATCAAACTGTTTTCAAGAACAGTAACAGCTGAAACTGAGCTCCAGAAAAATGAGTTGGTAAGGAATGACTACCAAGTAACCCAACAGTATCAAAATAAACACCCCCACCCTGAAACATAGTGAGAAGAAAGCATGTAGGGACATAAATGAGCACAAGCAAGACAAAAAAAAAGTCCTTTCAGCTGAGCCATTTCATTTCAAACCTGGTACCAAACACGGAAGCCAGCTAGGGCCAGGCTGAAAACAGGTCATTTTCTTTTTCATCCATAGTAGTATATTGTTATTACTGTAATCAAGTAGTAACTAATAACAACTGTTGCCTGTTTACTAATTTCATCATGCACAAACACAATGAAATTCAAGGAAATTAAGAGTACAAGAAATTAGGAACAGTATGTTTCTTCTGAAAGTCTGATAATTAATCTGTGGAGGTACTGACACCAACATCACTACTGAAACAAATGGCTTAATGAACTCCAAAGGAGGCTGAGGCATTTCAGTGAATAACACAAGAATCTATCCTAGCCAGCCTTAAAGCTGGCATTTTCAAGAATGCAGTATTTACTGACTATTGAGATGGAAAACCCATAAACACGTATTTTCAGAAGTAAAGTTCCTAGTTAGCTTTTCAAAAGGAACTCAAGGGTAGCCTATAATTCTCACTTACACACCTAAATGCTACAGAAAAACATTAAATGGTGAGAACATGCACAGAACATTCATCTTGATGGTTACAAAATGCTTTGGTTTTGGAAACTGTTGTACTGGTAATGCAGAGGATGCTGAACAGGCCACCAGTCTTGTAGGTCAAAAATAATGGACTTTGCCCAAGCAACCAATGGGTAATACAGAACAGTCACACCACAGACCTGTGATATGGTCACATTTAAATAGTTACTTGGAGCAAGGCACCATGCAGGGACTTATTCAATTCTTACTCCAATTCTGCAGTAATCTCCAACATATTCTGCCAAGTCTTCACATTCAGAAAGTGACAACTTAAAGATAACGGTGGCAATGTCCAAAGGCTGAAAGATACTGTGTGGCTTGCACATTGCAAATCAACACTCTGACCTGAGCTGCCCCAGTCACAGCAGTGATGGAAAACACAGAGAGCATGCCAGCTGTCTTTTCTTCTCTTTCCTCTCTGAGAAACACACTGGCAAGCTGGGGGCTAAACTCCTCTGCTGAAAGTGGTAACTTACATCTCCCCCATGTGTCATCCAAGTTCAGTCTCTTCGTGAGACTTGACAAAGAGGGAGAAAGAAGCTTCATCGATCTACTTCCTTGCTTTTACTCAAAGATAACAGCCATTGATGTTGAATGACTACATTAAAAAGAATCACTAACGCTGATAAGGTGTCTAGTTCTGCCCCAACTGATATTTTTATGTTATCACTGGTGTTCTGATTAAGCAGCAACAGGATCAAATACTTTGTAAGACATGTTCTCCTAGGCCTTTTAATTTCATTTTAGTGTTCAAGCAGTGCCACAGAGAACTCTGAACTTAGGAAGCCTTTGGCTGAATGGGATTTTTTCACTGACACACTGTTAAATGGTAGTGCCTGTTTTGATTTTCAGCTTAAGGCTTCTGAAAATGCAAAACTAGAAGTAGATTCCACATGTTGTGTCAATACGTATTCCAAAAGCACTCTGCATCTCCTGTGATATGCTGTTACTTTGTCCCTCAAATCCTTCTTTGCAACAACACCCAACATACTGTGATATTTGGCTTATTCTGTTAATCTGCCACAAACTTTTATCTGAATATACATCTGTTAAGTAGCTGGTATTTGGATTGCTCCCTCCTTCATAAGGGATGGTTGACCAAATAATGTTTATAAATGGAAATTTCAAGAGCTACTGAGAATACACTGGACAATGTCATAGCAATACTCAGCAGTCCCATGCACAGAAACAAAGAAATGCTAATTAAAAGACAATATGCAGCTGAAAAAAAAAGTAGCACTGCTATCATCCACTCAATTTTACTGCTACCTCATAACTGACATCAAACAAAAACATCTGGAAGATCAGGACCACATATTTTACATTCAGAATTATCTGTACAATACTCTGTACGTTCAGGTAATAGACTTTTCAATGAGATGACATAGCATCTTAGCCTCCATTTTATGAAGAAGAAAGAAGGAGCACATGTACTCAAAATATGCTATGCAGATTTCAAATGGGCAGAATTCACAGGAGAAAAAAAAAAGGGTATTATAGTCACTAGAAACGTTTTAATGTGCTATTTAAAGAAGAAAAATAAAATCATAGATGAGATGTCAAAAGCCAGGGTGAAACTTGCCAAGCAAGATGATATAGGAGAGAATTGTTAGGGGTTATTTTATGCATAATACATTAATTAGCATTTCACAGAATCATAGGGGTTGGAAGGGACCTCAAGAGATCATGGAGTCCAACCCCCTGCCAAAGCAGCTCCCTAGGACAAGTCGCACAGGGAGGCAGCCAGACAGGTCTTGAATATCTCCAGAGAAGGAGACTCCACACCCCCCTGGGCAGCCTGTCCCAGGGCTCTGTCACCCTCACTGTGACAAAGTTCTTCTGCTTCTGCTCAGACATCCTGTTAAATAAAGAAACCCTCTGTATTCCACTGATAAGCTAACACTTCAGACCATATTTCAACAAAAACATTTAATAGCAGAATTGGGAAAATACGGTAGCTGCCTGGTCTGGTACTTCTGGAGAAGGCAACATGCCGTAAGGAATTATTTTGAAAAAAAAAAAAATCTTTAAAATTTATTAGACTCAATAGAGAAACTTCATTAATGCTTTCTGGTTTTAGGTGCCTATTTTTAACCACCTCAATCCCTCAAAAGTTTACATCAATGAAAACAAAACAAGTGAAAAATGAGCAAACAGTAAGACACACCAGCATTTTAGTTTTAACTAGAAGCGAAGTACTTCTAGTACTCAGGAGTCACATATTTTCTCTAGTGCATCTTTTATTTCCCCAAACATGCAAACACCCGAAATGCTAGAGCCAAGGCCATAAGGGCAGGACTGCAGCAGCACTCTTACCTGTGTGCTTCCGGAGGTGCTCTTTAAAATGTCCAAAGTGGTCAAACTGCTTATCACAGTACTGGCATATATGTATTTTTTTGCCGGGTCTTTGCTTCTTGCTGGCACCATCTTCATCAAGGTGGTAACAGGTGAGATGCTGTTTCAAAGCACTCTCTCGTAGGTACCTTTTATTGCACATGTCACATTTGTAACTCTCAGTAGAGTGTGTTTTCATGTGTTCCTTAAAATGGTAAAACAATTTAAATGAACGGTTACATTTCTCACAGTGAAATAAATTCTTCACGCGTGACAGCTGAAGTTCCACAATTTCAATACCTTCTACCTGTTTGCATGAGGGATCAGTGGCACTATCACCTTCTCCTTTGATCTGGCATTTTCTGTCTCCCTGGCGATATTTGCTGGTGATGTCTGCCAGAAGAGCCAAGGCCGATTCATCCGATGTGCCTGTTGTCTGTATGTACTTTATGGATTGTTCCGCAGAAGCTACTTCTTCAAGCGTTTCAATGTTGTCATCTTCCACCTCAATTGTCCCCTCAGCAATCTCAACCTCAATTTCAACAGGCTCTGATTCTGCAGATGGCAGTGTTTCTGTGATAACATTAGAGGTTTCAGCTATCTTCCTCTTTTTTGGTTTATTTTTACCTTGAGCTTGATTTGCTTCTAAGGATGATGAATTTTCTTTGTTTCTGTAAAGCATTTGCACAAACATGGTTAAGATCAATATGCACCGACAGCAATTCCTGCCGGATACTGAGCTTCTGCATCCAGCTCTCCGTAGCTGTTTCTCAAAGAAGCTGAACGGTAAGCGACCACATAGGCTATGTGCATGTCAGAAAGTAGTTAATCTTTAATCTAAACTCCTCAGAGCTGTAAAACAGCATGGTTAAAGCTGCAGAGCCTTTGACATGAGGCTACTGAAGTGTTTTAAATAGCTCTGCTTAAATGATGCAAAGCACCTATGAAGAAAGGCCAGTTAAACTAATGACACAGGTTTATCTAAAACTTGTGAAATTCTGTCCTTGGAAAGAACACTTCCCTGAAGGAAGGAGTCAGGGAGAAGGAAGGAGTTCTTTGTTCTGCCTACTGAGAAGATTCAAATCCTTTCTACACTATTCACTTCTTAAGCTCTGAAGCCTGTGCAATTGCCAGCAGCATTCACAGCTTGTTAGAAAACACTACAGCTGTCACTTCACACAATGATTGCTGTAACATCTCATACTAGAGGAAAACACAGCTAACAGCTGAAGTAAAAATAAAAGCCACTGTGATGTGGAAGGAGTATTCTAGTTTAATTCTGAGCTTAAACAGAATTCTCAGCTCTGTTCCTGTTCTCCCTGCATCATACACAACCCCCCTCGTCCATGATGTCAGGGATAGCATGATGCCTAAAATACAGAGCTGAGTGCGCCAATACTTTCTAAGATCATCTGCAGCACTTAAGCTCTGACAGTTTTACTACTGATTATCAGTTTTGAAAACAAGTGGTTATCTTCCTCCCAAATCAGACCAACAGGAGTAAGCTGTACTTTCACCTTCCTCTGCAGCCTGATGAATCCTTTCACATAAACTACTCCCTATAACTTTCACGTTTTCTAGTTATAGGTGAGATAAGGCTTTGCTCAGTTATGAGCAGTTATAAGTCATGTCAGAGATGTGTGGCTAATGATCTAATGTGGGATACAGCTTATTAAATTATATCTTGCTCCATTTGGACACATGAAGACAGAGCAGCTAAACTTACAGTTTCATCTAGCCTGGATTTCTGATGTCTGGAGGGTGGCAGCTACTTTGCACATTACAGGATCATAAACCAAAAGAATAATCTGCTCATCAAAGAGGAGACTACCATCTTTGAACACATTGTGGGAAACTTTGAATAGGGGTACATACATACAACACAACTGCACTTTAAGGAATAATAGCTGCTTGTTTTCTTTCTCATCTAGATTATGTGATATGCAGTTCTTCAATGCATTACACGAATAATTCTAATCATCTCTACTTCAGCTGAAGTTTCTGAAGCTTACCCCTTTCAGTCAAAGCTCTGACTGAGGCAGTGTATAACAATTCTTCCCCCTCATACTGTGGAGGAGAAAACAAGACCGACAGTGGTGCTGCAGTTGGTCTTTCTAACCAAAAGAACCCAAAACAACCAACAACCAACCCACCCAACCCAACCCAAACAAACCCACACAAAGAACTTTTCAAAATCTCTGAACAATGGAAACAATCTTCAGAATAGCACGGCTTGTGTGCTTGTTGGTTAAGCAAAACATTTGTTTCCTTGTAATGTAAGAAGTACAGTGTTTACTAGTGATATAATAAATGGGATACTTCTTCAAGTATTTCAATGTTGTCATCTTCCACTCCAATTGTCCAATGTTATTCAATTGTTCAATTGAATAACAAATAGGATACATAATGTTATACAACAGTGGGAAATGCAGGCTGGATAGTCTAGTCTGACAGATGGATCTGAATCTGGTTCAACAGGTCTGCCGGTGTGCACTGACTTGAAGTGATACTGATTAGAATATAACTTTTCAGTTTCAAGTTTATTTTAAATTCATCAAGCAGACAGCTGAGGTTTGATTTTTCTTCTGAATTAAAAAAAAATCTTTTGGTGGTATCATGCTTAATCTTAACAAGGTCCAAAAAAAAAAAAGAAGGGGGTGTAGGGTGAAGAGTAAGAGTAGAAATACATAATCACATGTATCACATAATCCCTTTACTGCCAATGCACAGAATAAATTAACTCAGAAATAAATGCCGATGATGAAAACAAAGTTTCCAGTGTATCATGTCATGGAGGCTTTTAAAACAAAATGTTAGCCAATTACCAGAGGGACTTGGGGCCAAGGCCACTCTCCTTGGCTAATGCGTCTATGAGGAGGATAAAAAAGGAGCAACAGCCATTCCTTAGCCTGAATGCTAAGGTTTTTCAGCACGTCTAGAAGAAAAAGCAACTGTGATGCTGACAGCATTTATTACCCCTCCCTCTGCTTCATGCCAGCAGAACAGGGTAGCAGGTAGAAGGAATGAGAACATGATGGTACTTAGTGAATGCGAATGGGAAGGATGGGGAAGAAAAACAGCATGATGGGACTGGCACCACTTCCCTCAGGCTGGAGTTTGACAGTGGAGTACAGTTCCTGGTGTTGGAGTTTCTGGTGCCACATTTGATCAAGTTTTGAGCTCATAAAAATCTGATTACAACAGTTACATTAATTCAAAACATTTGAGAGTTTAACTATGATGCAAGAAATTTAAGACGAGGACTCTAACCCTATTCTCTCAGAAACAGCTGAAAATTGAAGCACCAGCACAAGCCTGTTAATGTGGTCTAATTACCCGAGGTACACTGTCACTGTACACCCAGCTGTTAATCAGGTGTCGGCAGTCAGCACAGAGACCTGGTATTCACTACCACAAAGTCACTGCCCTAAAATGTCTGCAACATTTACCAGCCATGTCACTGGTCACCTACTTCATTTAATTTTTGGCCTGTACAATTCTGACCCATATCTTACAGCAGAGGAGTACATGGTCCCACGCAAGTTACAGAGGCTGCAGGACAGGGAAGAGCTGCGAAACACTGGCAGCAAGCCTTTGTAAAAGGACCCTTGTGACTCTGCATTTCAGTGCTGGGAAGCTTACCTGATTTCAAGTGCTTTGATCGCTTCTAACATCTGTAGATACTCAGCTGCTTTCCAAACCTCATTTGCTTCTTCCTCACCTTGGACCGTTAGTTTTGCTGTATAGGTGAACTCAATTAGGTGACGAAATGCCATGTTACTTACACCTGTACACAGGCAAGAAAAATTTCTTTCAGCAGTTTCTCAGTCTCATCTATCTGATGAATCCTCTATACTTGCCTGCTCACCATTTTCCTCATAGTACTGTAACTGCCAGTTTCATAAAGATGACATTTAAAAGGCTCATGATAGAATAAAAAGTCTACTATAGAAAGGCACGAATCTGCAACAACTACACTGTTATGCCTTGACAAAGAGAAAAGGAAGATCAAGATGGACAAGCAGCTGTCTGAATAACAAGTATAGATTGAAACACAAAAACACAATGTCTCTCTCTCAAGAGTCCTCTGGGCAGGAAGTTACTGGAGGCTGAAATATTACTCCAGGCATTTGTTCCCTGCCTACCAGGCAGGTATTGCTCCACATCTATCCTGCTCTTGCATCCCAGCCAAGGCATCTGCCATTGGCCATCGCTGGCTGCCTTTTTCATCTGACCAGAATGGCTTTTCTCAGGGAGAAGAATGCACATCACACTGCTAGTCCTAAAAATGTACAAGGTCTGCCTGACCACCACTAACCATGTACTGGGAGAAGAAAAATAAAAAGTTAAAAAAAACACCCTACCCACAGAGCCTCACCACTTTCCCTTCCAAAAGTTTTAACTCTAGACTTTTTTTCTTCAGGGGAAGATTTTTTTTCCAGTGGTGGTAGCTGCTTCAGAGTGACTCAAGAGCTAACATCTAGAAAGCTACTGATACGACCAAGCATGTACGTTAAGCTTGTACCATGGATGCTATATTCTTTTACAGCTTGGGTAAATCTTTCTATTTGCACAAATCGGATTACCTTCGATCTCCACCAAGGGCTCCTGAGTGAAATCTTGGAAGAATTTGTAGAAGAACTGGCTACAGGCAGCAAGAACAGCCTTATGAGCTTTGAAATGGTGACCTACAAGGAGATAGAAAAATTTTGGTTTAGGATTACCACCTTCCTCACTTGTAGTAAAGATGCAGAAACGTTAAATGCAGGAAATTCTTAGGCAGCATGTTAAATATAGCACAGCAGTTTCAAAGGGGGCTCCTACCTGAAAATATTTAGCCCCCTGTTTAGAAAAACAGAAGCAAAATTATTAATCACTGCTAGAGACTCTGTCCACCCTGACAGACAGGGTCCACCCTGACAGTCAGAGTTTAAATTAAACTCTGCAAGCAATTTGCACACCAGTACAGAACTAAGAATTTCTTAGAAGCATAGTTTGACCTGTGACAAACCCAACAGCCTCCCAGCACAGCTTTCAGAATCCTCTGTATAGTAACTGGTTCTCAGGCCTGTACATACCATCAACAATCAGAGTGATATCCGTAAACTGGTCCTGCTCACGTTGTTCATTCAGTCTATCCAAAATAACTTTATAGTGTTCAGGGAATTCCTGAATACATTCCATTGTTTCTTCAGCTTCCATGGCAACAGGTTGGTCTGCAAAAGAGATAGGGCAAGAACACTGTGCCACTCAGTACAGAATACAGACAGGGGGTTAAGGGCCTTTTGGGGAATACAAAACCAACAGAAATTCTAAACTGCCTCGGTAACGGGTTTACCTGATTTTACCTGACAGGTAGGAAAAGGCAGGGTTAATGATGTGGCATACTGTCTTATTTATACTCATGAAAAAGCAGTCAAAGTGGGTAGATGTCTATTCTACAGGTTCAGCATGGATCCATCTCTCTCAAAGTAAGTTCTGCAGTGATGTAACATCTCCACAGCTTAACTGTTCAACATCATCGCAGCAGCATAATGTCAGAACTGCTACACTGCTACTTCCTACAGTTCCACCAATCCACTTGGCAAAACAATGTTCCTAAAATGTTCATATTTAAGTCACATTCTGCACACATTTAACACAAATGTGGCGGGCTGACCCTGGCTGGAGGCCCACCAAAGCCACTCTGTCACTCTCCTCTTCAGCTGAACTGAGGATAGAAAATACAAGAAAAGGCTCATGCATTGAGGTAAGGACAGGGAGAAATAATTTGGCAACTACTGTCAGGGGCAAGAGACTCAATAACAAAAATTAATATTACCAAAGCAAAACAGAAGAGGATAATGACAAATAAAGCCAAATCTTAGAACACCTCCTCCCACCCCTCCCTTCTTCCCAGGCTTAAGTTCACTCCCAATTTCTCTACCTATACCCAAGGGGATAGGAAAAGAGGGCTGCAGTCAGTTAGTTGTCTCAGATAATCCTTCCTCCTCACGGGAGGACTCCTCACACTCTTCTGCTCCAGCATGGGGTTTCTCTCATGGGTGACAGTCCTCCACATACCTCTGTATTGTTGAGTCCTTCCATAGTAAACAGTTCTTCATGAACTGCCCCAGCATGGGTCTCTTCCATGGGGTGTGCAGAACTTTAGGACCAGAATGCTCCCGTGTGGGTCCCCCACAGAATCACAAGTCCCCCAGCAAACCTGCTCTGGTGTGGGCGCCTCTCGCCACAGGCAGCAGGTCCTGCCAGGAGCTTGCTCCACTGTGGACAGATGGGGTCACAGCCTCCTTCAGGTGTCTCCACCCACTTGAGCGTGGGCCCTCTCCACCAGCTGCAGGTGGGATCTCTACTCTCCATCATCTTCCATGGACTGCAGGGGGACAACCTGCTCCCCCATGGTCTTCCCCACCAGCTACAGGGGAACGTCTTCTCTGGTGCCTGGAGCACCTCCCCCCTCCAACTCCCTTCTTCACGGACCTTGGTGTCTGCGAAGTTTCTTACTCCTGTCTTTCTCACTCCCTTCTCTGGCAGCAAAAGCTGCTGCTAGCGTTCCCCACTCCCCCTGCCCCCCTTTCCTCCTCCTTAAATAAGTTCTCCCCGAGGCGCTGTGACTGTCGCTGATTGGCCTGGCCTTGGCCAGCAGTTGGGTCCATCTTGGAGCTGACTGATATTGGCTCTGTCAGACCTAGGGGAAGCTTCCAGCAGATTCTCACAGAAGCCACCCCTGTAGCCACCTCCACTACCAAAACCTAGCCACACAAACCCAAAACAAGGTACAAGGATGTAACAAAGCAGCACTTTTCAGCTTCTGAGTACATAGGAGTTGCCAGGGATTTAAACTTCTGTCACACCCAAGAGCAAAGAATGTCATAGTCATCCAGCTTCTTCACCTTCTCCCATTGCAAGGTGAAGTACTGTCAAACTTCTGAAAAAGACAGGTATGCTTGTAATCTGATGGCTCTCTCTCTCCCTTACTTCTACAGTAAATCTAACTGGGGGGTGGGAGTTGCAGAGGTTCTCAGACCTTAAGAGGTTTAATAGAACTCTGTTCCCCTGTGTGAGATACAGATGTTAGTCTGCTGCTAATGTAAAATATCCTTGGACTCTCTCGCAAGGCTTTTTCAATGAAAGCATTTTGGTTATTAATTCCAGGCAAAATGACTTCAGATCTGTTCAGCACCACTCATCTTCAACCTCAGCATTTATGTGGCTCATACTGAATGCTCCACAGAAAAAGCAAAGTCACATTAGCATAGAAACATAATTTCTTTTCAGAATCTTACCTCACTCTGAACTCATGTGGTTTCTGACTCGACTTGAATGAGTCTTAAAGGAATCTGAGACATACCCTTCACTATACCATTATATTTGCTATGGATAAATGGAAGAAACTCAGGAGAGCAGCTAGAATCCAACCAAACACTGAAGTAAGATATGGAAGTTTCTGGAGTTGCAAAGAAGTTTTCTGCAGAGCTCTAGAATAAAGTGCTTCCTGACTTCTGGTGCAGATTTTTTGTCTGAGATTGAAATTGGAAACTCTTGAGGAGGAAGGACCAGCCAAGACAACTGCTCCTTACTTATGCCCACTTAGCCTCATCTGAGCTGATGCCACCACACTTGCTAACTCCCCTTTGTGGCTGTGTAAATTCTATCTCACTTAAAACAAACAGACATACATGTGTATGGGGTTCAACTGAAGTTGAGGGGAGAATTACTCAGCTACAGTAGAAGCAAAGTTACATTCTTAGGACTAACAGATGTCGGGTAAAGGAAATTGCAGAATTCCTATGTTCACCACAAAACACACTTTCTTCCCCCTCAGATATATTAGCCCACAGAGGAATCATTTTGCCAAGAGCACACACACAAAAAACAAACAAAAAAGGAAAAGCAAGCACTTAGGAAAGTTCAGTGCTATCTGCTATCACTGCTTCCCCAAGCAGCTGCTGAAACACCCATTGGGGTCTTAAGGAATTCACTGCCTATATAAATGTGGTTGTGGCAATCATTCTCATGATAAAAACTCTTGTGATACTGCAGGAAAAAAGCCTAACAGACGCCATGCACTCTGTAAGGGCATGGCTACTTTGAAGGAAGAAGTGAGCGGTACGGTTGAGAAAACACGTTAAGTGAAGGGAGGCAGCGTTTGAAGTTGCTGTTTATGAATTGTCTTACAAGAAGTGGTGGAAGCTGGGCTGTTTCGGGTGCGCACCTCAGTTTTCTCAGAAGATGCTGTCAGCTACTGACTGAGCTTTACCGGCTTGTAGCACCGGATGCATCTCATATGATACGTGCATGACTTGCAGATCTGTTTTGATACATCAACCCCTGTGATGTAGCCTTATTGCTACCCTCCGGGACTACAGCCGAACTCCCTGTATTTTAAGCACAAGACGTTTGTATTCTTTGCCCGAGCGGCCGCACGAGAACGCGGGCTGGCGAAGCAGTGTTAGGGCACCTCAGACGGCCCTGGGGAGCAGCCGGCACGCTGGCCAAACCACTGCCAAACCGCCGCAGCCTCCTCGGGAAAAGGGAATCCGAGGGGCTGCGGTTGCTTCGAACGCAGAAGCGTGAGCTTCTCGCGCACTTCGCTGCGGGTTTTCCCTCAGGAACGCCGGCTGCAGAGCCCGGAGACGAGCCAGCCTCTCGGGGCCTCCGCCACGGGCGAGGCCTCGCTCCTGCCGAGGTACAGGCAGCGCAGCCGCACGCCGAGAGCCGCCCCGCCCAATGGCAGAAGCCTCTCACCGGCCACAGCAGCCACGAGGCGGCAGCACACCGCTCCCCGCCAGCCTGGGGCGCCGCAGAACTCCCGCAGGCCCCGAGCAGCCGCGCCCGCCTCCACCGGGCTTCGGCCCTCGCACCCCGCGGCCAGCCACAGCCTCCCGCAGCCTAGCGGCGGCCCCATTGGCGGGCGCTGATGGCAGTCAGCGACGTCCTCGCCAATCGTAAGGCGGCGCCAGAGCCCGCCCCGGGCTGAGGAACCAATGAGCGCCCGCCGAGTCCCAGGAGCGGGATGAGGCGGAAGGCCTAGCCAGCGTCAAGTGCCCGCCGGGCACAGGTGCTCCGAAAGCGTTGCGGGCGGCAGCCGGCAGGGCCGAGTGTCCCGCAGCGGCGTGCCCGAGGAGCGGATCCGGCCGGTGGCGGCCGAGAGGCGAGCTCGGCGGCCGTGCGCCTCGTTAGTCCTTATTACGTCATCAAATCGCGCATTAAATCGATCCCTTTTCGATTCCCGGCCGGGTCGCGCCCCGGCGTCGCGGCGCCCCGCGGGGTGAGGGGGCGGTTCTGCTGAGTACTCACCACGAGGAGCCCCTCGCCCCGCCGCACCCNCCGCCCCCGCTCCGCCGTTACCGCTTCCTGCTCCCTAGCACGCTGGAAAGCGGGGCGGGTGCCGGCCAATCGCGACTCGCATTCCCGGCCTGCCCCGCGTGAAGGAAGTGACGGCAGAGTCACCTTTCACACAGGGCGCGCAGGCGGCGGTGGGCGGGGCTCGGCGGCCCGGTGCATTCT
>VZTU01006158.1:0-16298 GCA_013400835.1 Zapornia atra | reverse complement strand
CCCCATAATCCAAGGGAAAATGGACAGTGATCTGCCACCCCACTTAGACACACAAGTTGGAGCACAGGAAGTTCCATACCACAGATTCACAGAATCACAAGGTTGGAAAAGACCTTTGAAGATTAAGTCCAACCATTCTCATACTACGATAAACCATATCCCTAAGTACCTCATCTACCCTTTTTTTAGAACACATCCAGGTAAGGTGACTCAACCACATCCCTGGGCAGCCTGTTCCAGACCCTGACAACTCTTTCAGTTTTGGTTTTTTTTTTCTAATGTCCAATCTAAACCTGCCCTGGCTCAGCTTTGTGCCATTTCCCCTTGTCCTATCTCCTGTCACCTTGCTGAAGACACCATCACCCACCCCTCCACAACCTCTATGGGGCCAGATGGAATTCACTCAAGGGTACTGAGGGATCTGGCAGAAGCACTTACCAATCTACTCTAGAGCATTTTATCAGCAGTCCTGGCTAACCATGGAGGTTCCAGTGGACTTAAAATTAGAAAAAGTGATATCCATTGGCAGGAAGGGCCAAAAGGAGGATCTGGGGAACTACAGGCCTGTCATTCCAACCTCAATGCTGGAGAAGGTTCTGGAGCAAATACTTCTGAGTGTCTTCACACTGCACATACAGGATAACCAGGTGATCAAGCGCAGTCAGCATGGCTTATGAAAGACAGGTCCTACCTGATTAATCTGATCTCTTTCTATTACAAGGTGACACACTCAGTGGATATTTTATACCTTAAATTTAATAAAGCCTTTGACAACATTTCCCACAGCACTCTCCTGGAGAAACTGTCTGCTCATGGCTTGGATGGGACTATGCTGAATAAAAAAAACTGGCTGGATGGCTGGGCCTACAGAGTTCTGAAGGGAATTAAATACAGCTGGTGGCCAGTTCCTGATGGATCAGTACTGGAGCAGTTGTCTTTAAGATTTTTATCAATTATCAGGACAAAGGGTTCAAGTGCACCCTCAGTAAGTTTGCAGACAATAGCAAGTTGATTGGGACTGTCTATCTGTTTGAAAGTGAGAAGGATCCAGAGAAGGACCTGGACAAGCTGGATTGATGGTCCAAAGCCAACTTTAGGAGCGTCAACAAGGCAAATGTCAGGTCTGTTCTTGGGTGACAACCTCAGGCAACATTACAGGCTTGGGGACGAGTGGCTGGAAGAATGCCTGGCAGAAATGGAGTTGGGGATGTTGGTTGACAGCTGGCTTAATATAGGCCAGCAGAGTTCCCAGGTGTCCAAGAAGGCCAACAGATTCATGGTTTGTAGCAGAAATAGTGTGACCAGAAGGACCAAGGCAGCGATCATCCACCTGCACTTGCCACTGATGAGGCTGCACCTCGAGTACTGTGTTCAGTTTTGGGGCCCTCTCTCCAAGAAAGACATTGAAGTGCTGGACCCCGTCCAAAGAAGAGCTGGTGAAGGGTCTACAGAATAGGTCTTAGAAGGAATGGCTAAGGGAACTGAAGTTATTTAGCCTGGAGAAAAGGAGACTGAGAGGAGCCTTTGTCACTCTCTACGACTACCTAAAAGGAAATTGTAGCCAGATGGGTATCAGTCTCCTTCCCCAGGTAACAAGAGATAACATGAGAGGAACCTCACTCCTGGTGGACCAGTGGAGGTTTAGATTGAAAAATTCCTTCACTAAAAGGGTTGTCAGTCATCGGAACAGGCTGTCCAAGGAAGTGGTTGAGTCACCATCCCTTGAGGTATTTATAAGATGTGGTACTTAGAGACATGGTTTAGTGCTGGACTTGGCTATGTTAATGGTTGGATTTGATGATCTAAAGGTCCTTTCCGACCTATATGATTCTATGATTCTATGGCTGGGAGGAAGGTAATGAGATGTGATATTTCACATAATGGTGCATTGCAGAAATCATGCAGAGTGACTGTCAAATGTCAACATTCAGTGAATAAGACTCATTTGAAACAGAAGACCAAGTCACTAAATTATGTTTCACTGCAGTGAAAATCCAGACAGAGGATGGCCTCATCATGGCCTCAGATCTCCAGTTGCATTTCACAGCTATGCTTGTGTCACCATTGCATGCCCTTAGCTTTTCAAAACTCTATATTTTAAAGGCTTAGATAACAAAATCCACTGTGAAGAAATACTGACAAACTATTAACCCATAACCAAGGATAGACCATGAGCAATATTTTAAAGAGCAATTTTTTCCTCTTTGTATTCTGCTCTTTGCTGCTTCTTGTGAGATGCATATAGGTTTTCTGCAGATACTGGGCTTAGATTTTTTTTTTTTCCTTGTGTTTACCCAAAAACTTCTGACTTGGAGCAAGTTGCATTCCTACTTCTAATCTCCTCACTTCTCCATCTTTTAAAAGAATGAATGATGCCATAGTAATTTGCAAAGGAAGTTCGATAATGTCTGGAAGACTCAAGCAATGTGTTTGGGGGCTCTCCTAGCTGTCATGTATTCCTTTAGAGTAGTTGCTGGATAGTAATTATGAATTCATTCTTCACATCATTGGTGTGGTTGTTATTATTTGTAGAAAAAGAACATGACAATTCCTTGAAGTGATTGTTTGTGAAGGCTTGTGGCTACATTTTTAGTGATGCTTTTTTTGGTGGTCTTCTGGTTCAGTTCCTCCAACTTCTAAACTTCAGACTACCTTCTTTCTGAGGACAAAAATGTCCTCCTTTTTCATGACTAGTTTGCTGCAATCTATGTTGCGGTTTTTGGTTTTCTTTTTTTCCTTCTTTCTTTCTTCTGAGTATTTAGAGCTAAATCTACTTCACTTCAGCTTATCTTACACCTCTTCCTATACATATGCCACTTTTCTAGTGCTCAGATTCTGCCTACTGTTTACAACTTCTAATATCATATTATGATTCTTCTATCCCTAGTACCCTCTCAGTTCTTAGCTTCCACAGCCATCTCGCTTGCTTCTACCTCCAGGACTATTTCCACAAAATCTGCTTCAGTTCATGGTCTCTCTTCTGCTGTCACTGTCTTCTATTTCAGAATAGGAAGTGAATCTCACCTGAGTCTTGAAGGTTTCTCCTGCACTCCTGAGGATTCTGACATACTTTCTGCTAAGAGCTGTCACTGTGATTGCTTGTCTGTGGCATCTCTTCAGCATGGGAACACATGCCCTAGCAAGTGACATTTACTTTTGACCTTTTGTGACTCCTCTGTCTACTATGTGTCAATTGCACCTCCCTCCAGAAAAGAAAACTCATAGTTTTCATGCTGCTTCTGTTTTATATTTAGGTAATTATTGTGTCCAAGCTTTCCTCTTTGAATCACAGATCCAAAGGAACATAGCTTTGGAAGAGCTCAGAGCATCCAGGTATCATTTCAATTCTTTGGAACTGGGTGGGGTGAGAACCTTCAGTGTTGAGCAGGAACATTCCAATGATTTATCCTGAAGAGCTGTCCCACTTGCTGAAAGAAAATATTCTTCAAAGCTATAATAGGAGGAACTATAATGAAGAATCAGGAATTGTTTGCTAAAGGGGTTCAGTAAAATGACTGGGAATTGACTTTATGGCCTGAGGATATCCCCACTAATCAAGTGTGAAATCCAGAGAATAGACTCATGGTCCATGTTTTGCTTACAAATGAAAGCTGTCATGTTAAGGAAGCTCAGTCTTTCTCAACCTGTGATCCCTGAAATCAAGACATAATCTGGGGAATTACTGCAGGAAATCTTCCTAGCTTCTCGTTTACTTTGCCTATTTGGAAGGTCAAATCTCCAAGTCAGATATCTTCATTCTATATCTGCATGACGGCTTGCTTGAAGGATATGGAGCTTCCTACTAAGACATGTCAGATTCATCTACCTCAATAAATTATGTCTGAGATACTGCTGATAGAACTGGGACTGAACTGGTCAGTCTGTAAAGCACAATGCGATTACCTTGGGTGACACACTGGATGGATACGTGTAGAGAGAAGCCATTTTGTCATTTACTTATTCTGAGCTAATATCTCCACAACATCTGAAAGACTGCTCAAATACCAAGAGTGAAGTAATAGATCGTGATTGATAGTTTTCACTTTGCTTGCACAGTGCATCCAGCTCCCCTCATTCACTGCCCATTTAGGTAAGTTGCTTTCTACATTTTAACAATTCTGCAGAGACTAAAGTTGAGCTCACATTACCAAGCTTGCAACAAAAAATATCTTTGTTCTGAATTGTCAGAAGTTGTTTTCTGTCTCCTATTGCTTCCTCACAGTATCAGAGATGAGTCCAAATCTGTCAGCCTTGTTTTATTTTGAAAGTTAAGTCAAGATGCCCCAGGAAATTTAGAGAAACCAAGTTTAAAGGGATGAGAAAAGCTGTAGCAAACTTTTACAGAGACCATAAAGGGAAGAGTATAGACACATGGACTGGCACAATACAGGCATTCATGGTCTCATGGGAATAGTATGAAAAAAAGGGAAATGTTTTACTTCTTCAGATTAGAATATGAAGATGTTACCGATATCCCAGGTTAGAAGAGTAAGAGGTGGAATCGCACATGTCTGTGCAGACTAAAGAAGCCAGGGGAAAAGAAAAAAGCACAAAAGTCCACAACACTGATCATGTGAAATTTAAAGTTATTCTGATACTGTTAGTGATTACTTCTAGGCAGTCTTTTGGAATAGCTTCATCCCTTAACAGGGACTATCATACTAGCACTGTTAAAGAAAGCTCTTATGACATGTACATTTGCAGAAGTATTTGAATAAACAAACAGTGTAATAGTTGGAACTGCTTTATTCAGTCTTAATATGTACCTCAGTTGCACACACCATCTTGACAGGGCTGAGCAAATGCACAAAAGCTGCCTCTATTTTTCTTTCCTTGAGGCTTGTATTACAACTATATGCATCTATTGCAGCCTGGTGGCTAAGAGATCACATGAAGAAAAGACCCCATGCCTTCCTAAATCCTGCTTATCACCCACACCCATCGAAATGCACAAGCATGTCTGGCTGGCCATCCTTTAGTACAGTAATTCAAAGATGATGGAAATCTTTCTCCTAATATTGGCATTGGTATGAGGTAAATATATTCAAGCTACAAAGTATTGAGGAAAGTAGTTAGCAGAAGAAATATAATAGATACACATTATCTTCTGCAGAAAGCCTAGTTTAAATCAAAATAGTGGAGCCACAGATTCATTAGTTTTCCCTTTAAGGGCTTTACCTTAAACACTTGGCTCTACACACACGTCAGATGCTGGTTTTCTGGATATGAGTCTGGATGAATAGAAAAGTTGTATTTCCTGACAAAACTCTTAATCTCACTTCTTGTTACCTCTTGTCTCTGAAGATATTGGTAGAACTTCATATAAATATCTTTTTTATGGGGATTTTTTTTTTGTGGGTTTTTTGTTGTGTTGTTTTGTTTTGTTTATTTGTTTGTTTTTATCATAACCCCTGATACAATTTATTTCAGGATTGAGAAAAGTTCTCTTATTTGTATACTACAAAGAGCAGCACTGATGCAAGGAATCTAACTGTAAAATACCATTTGAAAGTGTAGATTTTTCTTAACAGTTTGGCATTTTGTTACTACCAAACCCAAGAAGCAAATTTGCTTTGGTTTTTGTTTGTTTAGTTGGTTTTTTAACTCTGGATCATTTTTGTATTTAAAACATTATCTGGAAAAATAGCTTCCTTCTGCCACACACTTGCGCGCCCATGCCTTTATGGCAGCTTTGCTCCCAGGTTTCACCTTTAAACGCTTACTTGTAGCAAAGCTTCTGAGTGACCTGTGAATCATACAGAAAGTCTCTGAAGGCCTGGGGCAAAAGGGTTAACTACAGATGACAAAGTGCAACCGTCAGTGCTATAACTAACCCTTCATGCCATTTTTTCTAATAGGCTTTTGCACTTTCAAATTGCTCCATTCTCGACCTGAAAGAAACAGCTACTGATCCTGGGGCAAGAGCAAGTCAAAAATAAATGACAACTTGATTTAGCTGGGATGGCTTGTCACAAACAGACTGGATTTGTTGTTTTCTGCAGTTGTTTAGTATACAGTAGCCCAGACAGGTACAGACATTTGTATGGGAATGGGCTGGCAGCATTTGTGTCTGTTCTGAAGAGGCCCTTCAGAAATGTTTCTGAGTTTGAGATCTGTATTTATAGCACTCAATGCACTGGTGCAAGTGCTGGCTTTTCCACAGCCATGGTGGGACCTCCATGCCAAAAGTATGAAGTCCCCTGTGCTATTTCTTCCATCTTGGGTGCTGAGCCATTGCAGTGGACTTCCATGTGGCCCCACCTCTATTTCCTAGCACCTCTTACTGAAAGGGTTTGTTCACTAACCCACATACATTCAGCTTTCTTTTGCTCCATCCTTCCACCCCATGCAACAGCGTGGTTTCTACCTTGAACCTTTAAACCAGACTGCAGAAACATGGAAATAACAGGTCTGGATTGAACTAGTAGCCATCTTGGTGAGTATCTTTTCTCTGAGAGTGACCAAAAGCAAATGTCAGGGGAAGAACACAGGAACAATATAACTGTATTTCATATTCTCTCAAATACTCTTACCAGCATGTAACAAAGCTTGTTCAAAAGTCTCCTAGTCTCCAATATTTTGAGGGAAATCTTCATCTACAGTCCTGGCTTTTAGTTGATAGGTTTTAATTATTTTATTCTACAGGTCGTCTAAGGATTCTTTCAATCTGTGTCATCTTTTTCCTCTTTATTTCAGTGAGGAGTACCACAGCTTCATAACATGCTATTGCAAGGCTACAGCCTGCTAACATCCCATGTATGTCTTGTCATCATTCTCTCACTCCTTGCTTCACTTTAATTTAGTGTTTGCTCTCCCCTTCTCTAACAGTCCTGAATGGAGGTGAATTCTATGAATGTCTAAGTCTGTAATCTCTACATTTAAAATATTTGCCTTTGCCATTCCAAAGCATATCACCATTCCCCACTTCATTTCCATATTTATATATTTTAATGGTCTCAGGTTGCACTGATTTCCACTCACAGGTTGCACTAATTTCTGCATTCGTAACAGAGGCCCAGACTCAAGATATATAGCTTGTTTCAGAAAAGTCAAGGAAAAACTTTGGGTTCCAGGTGGAAAACTTAAAAGTTTCAATTGTAACTAAAACGGGATGAACCACATTATCAAGGGAGACAAACAATATTTAGCTTTTTGACTGACCTTTATAAATTTCATTAATCTTTAATATGAAGGATGATTCTTATATGATTTTCTGAAGTTTTTCCATGTTTATATCAAAGTGAAAGACATGTCAGAATACTACCTGCTCCTTTAACACTGAATCACTCACATTTAGAAAAGACCTAACAGTTCATGAACATTCCTCAGTGTTGATTCATCACCTGTGGTAAACCGGGCTTCTAAATTACATACCTTGACTGTCTAAATTTAGCCATGATTAAACCACACTTACATCATTAAACATACTAGAGACCTCTCAGATGCAATTTCTTTATTTTGTTTTTGAGTGCAAAAATGCCCCCAAGCCCAAGCTTTCTGCTTTGATTATTTTCTTTAGACATTTACAAATAAATGGAAGAAGTGTAATAGGTGAGCATGGCTAGACATGAGGGCTTGTAGTATATCTAAATGTTATGTAATTTTCTTAAATTACAACATCGGCATCAGGGACAAGCTTTGACTCACTTTAGTGCAATTCCTGGTGCACTGCAGCCCTCACCCACGACTATAGTTTCTAGTCATTACTACATTACAAATAATAATTTGTAGTAGTGGTAAACAATATATTTAAAGGCAGAAGACAAATATAACCAATAGCAGAATTATGCAATGCCAAAATGGCATTAGGAACCAGTCATCTGAGAAATAAATCTGTTTGAAGAGTTCATATTATAATGCTCTGACTTTACTGATTAGAAATTCTACAGGCCAGAAACATAATTTTGTTCAAGCCACCAATAATAATTAGTGATATAGAAGTCTAATTATTTGTTGCTCTTTCCTTCAGAAATTCCATTTCAATCATTCAGAAACTCTTTGTTTATTTATTGCTAACTAGCGTAAAAACCGCAATTTATACCATGAAATTAAAAAGTGGTATTGGTAGGAGCTGCCTTCATGCTGCAACTCATATCAAGGAGGGGAAAAGAAAGAAGGAACATAGTGCTGCTGTTTGTTAATTAATAATAAGGCAGCCAAGCATTGCAGAACACTAAACCCACTCCACTACAGCTGAGATGTAAGTCTCCTTTTTTCTTATTATCTATATTTCAGTCATTTCTAAAAGCCCCTGACTAGTTTCAGGGTGCCATTGTACAGATACAGAATTGATGCATGTCCTTGAAGAATGCCAGCCTGAATAAGTCAAACATAGAGAAACCTTAGCCACTGAAGCGGCTTGTCCATTACCATCTGAGAATAAAAATAAGGAAATAAATTTGTCTTCTTTATTTTAGTCTATGATGCAATTCTCTGAATTCCATATCCTCCACCTATGCAAACTTTTAATTCAGATCTTTGAGTGAAACAATTTCTGTTTCTTTAGATGCTATTTTTTTACGCTAGATCTAATACTTATAAAATTAATCCCCATCTTTAATATTGATCTACTATTACATTTTAACCCATTTACTGTAATTAGCAATATTCAATTATTCAATATTCGAACATATTAAAACTATCTGAAACCAACAATATAGATGGTATATTAGGTGATAGTAAAACTGCAGGCAGTAGCTGAACTGTTTGGTTCTGGCATAATAATGCTAAATAAGTTGACTGATTTTGAAGATAAAATTCAGAACATTTCTGTGGATTTTAAGAGACATTTTTATTAAGATAATTTGGGATTAGTAAAAACCCCTGGTTTTTTCATATTAAGATTTTGGTTTTTTCAATTTTCCTGTTTTGAAATGGTGTTTCTGTAACACAGAACATCTGTTCACACAACAGTTCACATATGTAGCTGTCCAAAACAGTCCCTTGAAATGTAATTATTAACTATACATACATGTGGGAAGATTTTTTTTTCCTCTGTAAAAGATTGGTCACTTTTGAGTAATCTTCAAGGTAAAAGTTCAAGTTTTCAGTCTGAACATCAGTTTTCTTTGTCATTTGATCCATATAATCAATCACTTCACAAAAGTCACAAAACTGTTGAGTATGAATTCTTCATTCTTAATTGTACTGCACTGTTCCTTAATTAATCTTCAGGATTTTGTTTAAGATAGTAAGAAGAAGATTGTTTTAGGGGTTGCTTCTTTGAGTTAGTTTATTCATCTCTTCCTCTGGAAATACTAATTCCCTTCACATGGTTCCCTGAATTTCCAGACTATGACTGGAAATTAACATTGATTTGACCTGCCCTTTTGTAAACTTTTGAAATTTTTCAAGGCCTTGGAATGCTTGTGTATGTGTGTTTGTGGGTTTTATTGTGCAGGTTTTGTTTGTTGGGGTTTTTTTTAACCTCAATCCATGATCAGAAATGTGATTCTCTGATGCAAAATGAAAATCAATGCATTTCTCATACATATCTTCAGTTCCATATGTTTTCATATTCTTTTCTAAATTAGGAACCCCAGTTTTGCTGGGGATGAGTTACTGAAAAAGAAAAGGTTTCTTTATTGATAAGCTTATAAGGTTGTTTTATAGTCAGGAAATGAATCATGAAATGGTTTGGGCTGGAAGGGACCTTGAAGACCATTTACTTTGAATCCCCCTGCCATGGGCAGGCACACCCTCCACTGGACCAGGATGTCATCCAACCTTGCTTTGAACACTCCCAGGGAGGAAGTAGCCACGGCTTCTCTGGATGACTTGTTCCTAGTGTCTCACCATCCTGACAGGGAAAGAATTTTTTTCCCCAATGTCTAATCTAAATCTACCTTCTCTTAGCTTAAGGCTATTTCCCTTTGTCCTATCACTGCCTGCCCCTGTAAACAGTCCCTCTCCAGCTTCCATGTAGACCCCTTTCAGATACTGGAAGCCTGTTATAAGGTCTTCCCAAGATGCACATAAATATTTAAAAATATGCATATCTAACACTGTTTAAAAAATAGTATTTCCTAAATAATAATTTGAAAACCAATAAACTGAAAGCCTCTGTATGCTTTGGTTTCCTCTCAGCTTTAGGTGGTCAAATTAGAGGAACAGTTGTCTTTGTTTCCTCTTCTGTTCAACATGAAAAATATATCCACCATCTGCAGGTGGCATATCTAGAGAGTGGTCTCTTAGTCCACAGAATTGTTTTTGCTTTTCCATTGACTACAGAGAAAAGCTAGCATAATGAAGTTCATAATATGGAACTTCCTAATTTGGCATCTCCATTAAATATCTCTAAATGGACAGCATAATTCTTTGTCAGCTGCAAGAATCTTAAACTCACTGTTTTAAAAATCTGAACACAGCTCAAGCCAGGTGTATTTGCAGCCACAGCTAACATTCCTGAGTCTGTTTTGAGGTTTGCCAAAGACCTGAGATATACCTATTTGATTTGGTCTGAGAGCAATGAGCAATTTTAAATTCTTTTTTTTTTGCTAAGATTACCAAGCTTGCTAACTCCTCTTTACTAGATAAATGACCACTTTCTCATAACATTTACTTATCGCCTTGCACATATGGATCTGGATGTGATTTTCTGACATTGAGCCCATTATGGACATCTTCTTTAATATATTATGGACTACAGAAAAAAAAAACCCTTAATTTTTTGGCAACTAACTTAACTTCTTAATATATAATGAAACATACAGACGCTGAATATCCCAGTGACAAATATAATTTGATTTAACCAAACAAGCAGTCTGGCAGAGAATGAAATGACGCATGACCAAAGTTGTGATTTATAAATCTCATGTTCTGCCCACATCTACTGTAATTTTTTGAGACAATATGGGAGTAAGTTATTTTTGGGTTTTGTTCTATCCTGCATACAAATTTATTTATTTATTTGCATTTCCATAGGTAAATATTAACTTACTGTTACTGCTAGAACAAAATTTGAAAATCCTAACTAAACAAAGCATCACATTTCCTTTGCTTAGGAAAGAAAAATAAAAGAAAGAAATTTTAAAAATAGATCTACTGGCTGAGGATACTTTTCATCTGGCTATTAAAATACTCTAACAAGAAGAAAAAATGTTCTGGAATAGTACATTAATAATAGAAGGAATGAGGGTGGAAAATGGACTAATTTTAAAATGGGACCTGATAAATGTATATATTGGATTATAAGGTGTAATTGCATTTAGTATCTGATGACAGGATTTGTCAGCTCAGATATCCTCTCCTACTTCATGTTATCCTGTTGGTCATTCAATGCTTTAAATAAAGCTCTTTTTATCAGAGATTATAAGCAAGAAAGCAAAAAAATATTTTGGCCACCTGCATATATCATAATGTCTGGGTACGTATCTTGATTTTACCATGCCTGCTTCTCTACTGTCTTCAGCTAGCTGTAATTTACATTTCTGCAAAACAGTTTTTATTGCAGGTATTAAGGACTTATATTCAATATGCTACCATTTTACTGCTGCATTTTTCCAGGCAGAGCTTGGTATTGAATCAGATCCAAGAGCATTTAGATTACAAGTTTACTGGCAACTGATAGCTCTGGTATGGCTATGAACAGAAGTTTGTATATAGATAATTTTTGGTAGGGTTCTGCTTTAGTTCATTTCATAAGCAGATTCTACCTTGTAAACAAAGTAGCTAGAAATCGATGCGGAAAACTCGGAGAGGTCCTTGCTGGAAAACATGTCTCAGAAAAAACACAAAGAAAACAATATAGGAAAAAAAAGTGATAAAGAAATAGTGAAATATTGACAACAGTAGATATGGATATATCTTGAAAAGAATGTAGAGTCAATATATAATAAAACCAGTATGGTGTATCTTACTCGTTACATATGCAGAGACACCATGACTAACATGAGTAATCTGAAAGAGTGAAAGTCATCAGGAATGATGTTTCAGGGATGTTTAAGTAATCTTATCTGAATATTACTTGATGAGTTAAGACAGAAAACAATGAAAAATGTCAATTCTTTCTTTCTTCAAGCACCTCTTGAAATGTAAGGAGATAAATTGCAGTCAGAGGACTCCAGGGCCATAAGATCAGTTATTTCATCATTCTGCATCCATTGTCTCAATCTACACCTTTATAGAGATTTAAAAATTACTCTGCTCTCTCTGGACATTACAAGGTCAGCCCACCTTTCAGTTGAATGGACTCCTTAAAGTACTGTTGTCAACTCAGAAGGCTGAGTCGAATAAACTGAGTACAGGTGGTGTCCCTACAGAAGAGAATAACTGCCTTTCTCCATTTCCCTCCCACTCTTCAGTCTATGCTGAACTGAAGGAACTGCAGGAACAAGCCACAGATCAGTAAACTGGCAGAGCTCAAAGATCAGTCAGTCAGTCAGTCAACCTGAAGAGAAATTCTATCTTGAATTTCTGGATGCTGTGCAAAAAGATGCTTAGAAAAATCTAGGATAGGGTAGTTATTAAAGGAGATTAAAGGGTATTATCTAGTGTTTCAGGAAGCTGTAATTAAAAACAAAAAAGGGGGAGAGAGGAAAAAAGAGGGAGAGAGTAAGAGAGAGGGATAGTAGGCTAATTTTTCCAATCAGTGAAGTTGTAAGGATGAGAAGCTTTGTTAGTGGCCTTAATATTTATTATACTGTATTTTTTTCCACTTAAAAAAAAGAATCAATTCTAATCCAAATCCCCTGCTTAATTTCTTTAAGGTAAAAAGGCACACATAAGATACAGACTCAGTGTTTTTTACAATTAGAGGTTCACCATCCTAGCAAACTTACTGAAAATTTAGCCTCCTCTGAAAATTAAGTCCCTCATGACACACAGATAGCCCAGGTATTAATCCTATCTTCCTAAATGTAAAAGGTAATTCAACATTTGTTTCAATCATGCAAAGTGCTCTACAGGGAAGTATCTTTCTGTCTTTTCATCTGCAGATAGAACTGGGTGAATTTTATGGTGTTATACAGAATATCAGATTACAGAAATTAATGTTCACATGTGCCCTTAAAGAACTGTCAGTCTCCTTGTCTACCTGTCCATGTAATGACCTATTCTTTTCCACAATCACCCTCAGTATAGCATCTGAATACCCTTAAACTAAAATGTTTTGAAGCCAGAAGACATTTTTGAAAAGCCAGTAATAAACATGCATCCCAAAGGAAGTAAAATACATCAGGTACTTTTCAAACTCCTAAGGAATTGTTGGGTTTTTTATTATTGTTGCCTGGTTTTTTGTTGTTTCTGTGGGGGTTTTTTGTGGGTTTTTTGTTCGTTTGTTTTGGTTTTTAAATCTTGGGTCTAAATGATACATGTTTTTACTGCTTTTAGCCTGGCCAAGAAACCAAATGGCAAGACCGTGGCCATGGTCAGCTGGAACCTGGGACTGTTTTGTTCTAGAAAAGATATTTATTTCCAAACTACACAGCTAAATCCAATCTGAAGGATAAATATTTCTGATACTCCATCCTGTTTCTGTCTTTAGAGCCAGTTTCAGTTTCCAAATAGGTGATGGAGTATGATCTGCTTTTGAGATTCCTTAGATTCTGGACTGTGGACTAGGAGCCCAACTCATCTAATGATGAGGACATTCTCTTAGGCATTAACATTCTCAATAGTGCAACACAGTCATTTTTCATATGCAATGTCTAGGAATGGCGTAGAGCTGATTAACACTTGTTGACCACACCGAAACCTGGTAGCCATAGCTAATTCCTCTATTTGTATTCAGACCGCATTCAAGATTCAATTAAAATCTCTCAGTGTGTACTGTATCTTTCACTTATCAATGCTAATGGCCAGGTCCTGAAACCTCCATTGTACTATGTGGTGCTTTTTGCTTCCTGAAGCTGTGCTACACAGAACCTGACATAGCCAGAGCTTGTAAGGACCCTTTACATCCTTAGATTCCAGACCTGCAAGGTCACTTCATCAAACTAAAGCTCATTAAAAAGAAGGAAGAAAGGTGATCTACCATTCTGACCTCGGATATTGTAGCTGAAAAAGCCCTTTGCCATTTATATTTCAACTTTCAATGAGTATATGACTCAGTACTGGAAGGATTTGTAGCTGACACTCAATAGAAGCTGCTCTCAAATTTTGACAAATCCCATCTTGAGCTGAGAAGAGAAACAGATATTGATCCTAAGTGTACCTAATTCATCTCTGCACTTGTAATCCCAAAAGAAAATGGCTTCTATGACCAGAGGGCGTTCAATATTTTTTCCATCTTGTAAAATAAACAGCAGTTATTTTGGTGTGTCTTCATACGTCAGGAGCAACATTGTAAGTAAACAAAGCACTGATTTTTTTTTTTTCCTTTCCTCTTTCCTGAGCAGAGTTATAAGAACTGCCAGGCCTTTTGATTGGACTAATTAAATTGTATCAAATAATTTAGACTGATGAAAGTCTGGAGGCCACAGCACCACAGCTGAGATCTGTGGCTCTGAAAGAAAGCTTCGTTCCTTTATCAGAGAACTGTATTTCATCAGGGATCATGTAATAAATCATGAGGAAATTAATTTCACCCTGATGATCTAGCCTTAGTAGCAGAGTGGTGGCACTAGCACTTGGGGGAAGCTGAGAGTGATGATACATGGAGATATTAGAGGCTGAGTTCTGCTAACAAATACATTTGTGTAAATTTGGAGAAATTCTACTGATTTTACTGATGCTGGTTAAGACATAGCTTGAGGTCATGTTCTAGCCCATGATCTTACTAATTGTTCCTTTTTTCAGCCTGTCATATCAGTAAAACTGACTGTAAAATAGAAGAGATTTAGAAATTCTGTCCTGAGAGTTACTTGTGACAGGATATAGATAGGAAGTAACCAACAAACCATCCTAGCTGATGCTAAAGCACACTTGACTAGAAGGACTTAGCTTTGAAGCATACTGAACTTGAAGTCCTCTTCTGATGTGGGAGAAACAGTCTTTGGTGGGAGAGAACAAGATCAGGCATTTGAACCCATTTCCCATTATTTCTGGGATATTGAATTTTATGAGGCAGCTGGGATTCTTTCCTGACATAGCTAAGATTCATTAAATATGTTCCTTTGAAAAGTTTTCATTTTGATGAATCAGTCTGTTCTGACAGCAAAGACAACAAATCCTGAGAAATTTCCTATCAGTTCCAATAAACATGCAAAGGAGCGTCTGGCTGCAAAAAAACTGGTCATCTGGACAGTGCATTTTATAGACAGGTTGCATTAAGTGCAACTCAGGCACTTTTAAGCAAGAGACAGTTATAGGAGGGAGAAAATGCGGAAAATTTAGTTTCCACTTTAGATTTCTAAGGACATTATCTTAGAAACAAGGGTAACCCTGTGTACTACTGTGTATAGGGGTGGTTGTTGAGAATGGTTGTCACACAAGTAAGCACCCAGATTTTCCCCTGTTCTAGATCGGCCTTTTTTTTCTCTCTCCTTCCTGTTGCAGGCAGTGACATTAATACATGGCTCCATGGCTGGTGCCAACATAATAATTTTGGGGTTTTTGACAATGGCATGGCCTACCTGGCACAAGGCTTACAGGCACCACATGTGAGCCACCTTTCTCATGGAGGAAAGAGGGTCTTTGCCTAGGAGCTTGCAGGACTCATAGACAGGGCTTTAAACCAAATGTGAAGGGGGAAAGGGAATATGTCAGGCTTGACTATGGCATAGTATGGGAGGTTGCACTTTGGTCAGAGGGAAAGGGTACAGGTATGGATTCTCCACCTGTTTCCCTGGGGCATGTTGGGAGTGCTGCAGTACAGTTAATATCCTGTAGAGATGAGCTAGGGGATCTTGTAGTTGTAGAGGTTGACAAGGAAAATTCCATAAAACATCTTAAGGGAAATAAGGGGTGCCCCGCTAATAAGGAGAGACAGCCAAAAGCCCAGATCAACTGCCTCTACATGAACGCACGCAGCCTGGGCAACAAACAGGAGGAGTTAGAAGCTACTATGCTACTAGGAAGCTATGATCTTGTTGCCATTACTGAAACTTGGTGGGACAAATCTCATGACTGGAGTGTAGCTTTCGATGGCTACACGCTGTTCAGAAGGGACAGTGCGGGAAGGAAGGGTGATGGCATTGCCGTCAGGAAAGGGATTGAGTGTGAAGAACTGTCCCTGAAGAATAGCCATGAGCAAGTTGAAAGCCTATGGGTGAAAATAAGAGACTGAGGCAACAAAGAGAACACGGTGGTCAATGTCTACTACAGGCCACCTGATCAACGAGAGCCCTTAGATGAAGTCTTCTTTCTCCAGATACAGGAGGCTTCACGTTCATAAGTTCTTGTCCTACTGGGGGACTTCA
>VZTU01006157.1:3792-22323 GCA_013400835.1 Zapornia atra | reverse complement strand
GTACTCCAGGTAGGGTCTCACAATTGTAGAGGGGCAGAACAACCTCCGTCAACCTGCTTGCCACTGTGTTCTTGATGCGGCCCAGGACATGGTTGGCCTTCTGAGCTGCTAGCGCACACTGACAGCTCATGTTGAGCTTGTCATCAATCAGCACCTCCAAGTCCTTCTCCTCAGGGCTGCTCTCACTCCATTCTCTGTCCAGCCTATAGTTGTGCTTGGGACTGCGCCTTGCACTTGGCCTTGTTCAATTTCATGCAGTTCACATGGGCCCATCTCTACAGCCTGTCAAGGTCCCTCTGGATGGCATCCCTTCCTTCCAGTGTGTTAACCTCACCACACAGCTTGGTGTCATCAGCAAACTTGCTGAGGGTACACTCAATCCCACTGTCCATGTCACCAACAAAGATATTGAACAGTTCTGGTCCCAGTACTGAGGAACATCACTTGTCACTGACCTCCATGTGGACACTTAACCATTGACCACAACACTTTCAGTGCAACTATCGATCCAGCTCCTTATCCACTTAGTGGTCTCTCTGTTAAATCCATATCTCTCCAATTTTGAGACAAGGATGTCATGCTGAACAGTGTTGAAGGCCTTGCAGAAGTCCAGGAAGATGATGTCTGTCATCCTTCCCTTTTCTACCATTTCTGTTGCTCTATCATAGAAGGCCACCAGATTTGCCAGGTACGATTTGCCCTTAGTGAAGCCATGTTGGCTGTCACCAGTCACCACCTTATAGTCCATGTGCCTGAGCATAGTCTCCAGAAGGATCTGCTCCATGGTCTTGCCAGGCACAAAGGTGAGACTGACTGGCTTGTAGTTCCCTGGGTCTTCCTTTATCCCCTATGCTAACATGTATGTCTGTGTGAATACATAAACTAGGTAGTGGCAGAAATTGATTTCTGCTTCTCTATTAGTTTGTTACTTGCTTCTTGAGCATAGCTTTGTATTCATCAGTGTACTAACTATTGATTTGCAACACGTAAAAAGTAAGAGGTATTATGTCAAAATATAATTGCTATTATAACTTTTTAATGTTACAGCTATGTCTCTAAGGAATAACATTGCTTTATGATTCATCACTATTTCCAAGAACTGTCGCAGCAAAAGTAGGAAATTCCAAAAGAATATTTATATGTATTTGCTTTGTTATTGAAGACTGTTAATGTATTTTTGAAATAATTTCTTCTTGTACATTTTTAGTTATTATTTACGGAATTATGCAGGCTGAAGTGTCTTTGGGGTGATTGATTATTTAACCGAAGTTGGATTTTTCTTTTTCTTAAAAAGAAATAATACCCACAGCTTGTTGAGGAATAACATACAGGTGTTGAGGAATGTACATACAGGTGTATGATAGACTGATAATATACATAGCGTGAACATTACTCATGAAAAAATCAGTGTCAGAGTAGGCTATGATGGGCTAATAGAGCAAAGCAGCTGTTGCTGGGGATCTGACATTTACCTGTATGTCTGGTGTTTTATTTTAGCCTAAATGCAGTCCAGCACCTTTGATTGAACTGATGGTGGTAGATTGCTGGTGGAGGTTGGAGCATATTAAGTGTGATCTTGGAACAATCTTTCAGTTTCTTTTTCTCTGAAAGAGCCAGGCTTGTACACTGTGACTGCAGTAGTCATGATCAAGAAGTTATCTTTGAAAGCGCACTCTCAATCCAAATTAAAATGCTAATGTAGGTGTGATGCTCTTTTCCTTCCCTCATCTCTGTGACACCTTTTCCTTATTTTGATACTAACTGTGACGCCTACCGTAAAGCCTTTTGATATACTACTGCTGCTAGTTTGTGGTCTCTATGAGACCACTGCAGCCTACTTACCTTTTCTTCCTCTCAATAATACACCACTTATGCTTCTCTGAGCTTGTACTTTTTAGCCTTGTTCTATCCTTCACGTTTGCTATTAATTGAGCCATCAGTTCTGTCCCATTTACTTGTGTATGGGAACCCATTCACTCAGAATCTGCCCAGTGACTCAGAACCCTATCAAAACTCATGTCTCCATTAATGCGTACTGCAACTTGCAGCCTAATCATGGATAGGCACGTTCCAAACTAGGGTTACAGTTTAAAATTATGTTTTGTGAGAGGAATATGATGCTCATAGTGACAATATGCTAATCTTAATTATTTATGTGTGCTACTGTACTGTACAGCTTACAATTTTTTATTATTTAATGCTGCAGCTGACATTGCAGCTGCACGTAGGACCATTTGCCGTGACACCTTTTCCCAGAACAGTTTCAGCTGAACTGAATTCAGCAACAGATTTGAGAAGCTCAAGTTATTCTTCACCCATGTATTTTTTCACTTGGCCTATAGGGCTGGATATTGCTTTCAGGCAGAGGAGCAGTCAGTTTGTCCAGAAAGAGCCTGTTTTGTCCTGTGGCAAAAGGAAAAGATTTTATTTGCGCTCGACAGCTTAGCTTATTAGTCAAGTTTAACTTGTTGGTATGGTTTAAAATAAGCCAGTTTGTTAAGATGAGATAAATTTTAAAGTATTTAGCTCTTCTTTTATTCTCATTTCCATGTCAATGTATTTTCTTCCATTGTGCTTGATGTTTATTCCTTAGTAATACAAGTAACCCAAGTAAACTACTGCTGTGGCAGCTGACATAGCTTTCTACTGACAGTGTTTCATTGATTGTTTCATTTCTGTTTGTATTTTTGCCCTATTGGAGGAAACAGAGGTTTATAGCTGTGATAGTCCTGAGCTGTAATTCTCACTGAGCCTACATCTGGGTGATTGCAGGCAAACCACTTGACCTCAATATGACTCAATTAACCCAGCAGCAAAATTGGGTAAACATCAAAATCTCATTGAAAAGCAGCTGCTGCATCTAAATTGAATTGTCTAAAATTGCATTGTGACAGCATTGCCATCGGGTCTCTGAAGACCTGAATTTTAATTGTTTCCTGTAACAGGAATGTGAGTGAACAATTTTTTCCCATAATAGTGGAGCCCACACTTCTGAAGTCACAGGTAGCCCCAGTGTTGTCTCTCCTGGCACAATCAGTAATAATGTTTTGACAGGACCTGAGTTAACATCTTAATGAGTATGTTTTCATCATAATGAATTTTAAATTCTGAAATATTTCTCTTTTTTTGTTTCTTTTAGTATCTATTCAGACTTATCTTTCTTGTGCAGTTCATTTATAGGAAAGTAATTTAGTATTTTGGCTGGTACTTCTCTCAGTGTATTGAAGATCCTGTGCTACTCCAGGATCTTTCAGAATCAGCCACTTGTAAAATAATTATTGTTTATACTGATCAGTCCAATATTCTGCTCTGCCACTAAAAAAAAACAACAAACAAACCAAAAACTTTATCTTACTCTGTAAACCTTAAAGACAAATTTAAATCTGGATTTGCCATGCAGGGCACCTTATTCAGGCTAATAGCAAACATGCATACTATCTTTTTTTCTCATGATGAATTTAGTCAGGGAAGTCAAACTATCCAACATCCTGGATGCAATCTGGGATTTTTTTCCATTATTTGTATACTCTTCTTTAGGCATTGCATCATGATTTTTTACCTCCTAATTATCTTTTATTGTGATTCATTCATTATAATGAATACACTCTTTTTTTATCCATATGCATTGCACACACTCAAGTGCCAATCAGTACAGTAGCAGCTGTATAGACAATACACATTTAATACCATACTAGGCTATTTCCTGCTCTACATATCGCCTTTGAATTATGACCAGGCCCCTTTGTGGAAGGGATTATTTTTGTGAGTCAGTTGATATCCTACAAAAAAAAAAATCATAATAATCAAAAATATACACGTTGTCTGCTCACCATAATGTGGAGAGGTTTTGAGGTTTTCAGACAATTATTATCACTCAATCTAGTTTGTAAAATCGATCACATGGGGAAAATTTGATGCTTGTTTCAGCACGGAATGAGCTTTATAGTATGGAAACTATCCGTGTGTGACAAACTATTTTATTGTTTACTGTGAATGATTTCCTTGCCTATATAACAGCAGCGAGATCGAATACCTTTGTAATTTTCTAAACCTTAATATTATTCCTAATTATGAAAATCAAAGCCACAATGTACACCCATCTATGTGCAAGCTCAATTATTCCATGCTACATTATCTTACTGTATTCACTAATCACTAAGGTAGTCATAGGCCTATAATACTACAAACAATAAAAATATATTCCTTACTAAGCACCCATTAACTGTAAAAAAAAGTTAAATATTTGGTATTTCATGTCTTCTCATGCAAAAAACCCTCACTGTGCCTTAAATAAATAAATATCAGTGTTATCTCTGTAATAGGTAAGTGGAAAATATGATTTCTGCAATCTCAATATAGGAATCTTAAAAATAACTTTTATTTAGTAACTTAATCAAAACATAATTGTTATTAAATTTAGAATCAGTTACTACATATTGTGAATAGGACAGAAGACCGATATGGCCTTTTGGCAACAAAAAGTTCAAGAATATACTGTCCTGTGTCTGGCAATACAGATTTAACGCTTTGGTAATTTGATGAAATACAAATGTGTGATTACAAAATACTTTAAAAAAAAATAAAAAAAGTGTACTTTGACCTGAATTAATTTTATATATGGAACCACTGATATAGAGCCAAAAACTGCATGGCAGTTCTAAATGGACACCTGATACAGAAAATCAGTACAGCACAGTGAATCTGTGCTTGGTATGGACACTTCTTACAACCTTTGACTTTTGATTATTTTTCTCTGATATGTGATAGAAGTTATTGTAAGGAGCCACAGAATTATCCAGAATCTGAATCTCCTGCACTGAGAAGTATGCACAAGGGTGTGTGTTTCAGTGGTTGTTTATATCAAAGGTGGAATAGGAAACTTAATTCATTCCTTACATATTTAAGGACTGAGTGGATGACTTGCAGTGGAGATGATGATGTCTTAAAAAGACTTAGTAGGTAACGATATATCCATGATCTATCTTTCTGTCTACCTATCCTTTCTCTTCCTCCCTATTCATAAATGTCGATGGACAAGTAAGAATCAATGAGAAGAAAAGTGCAAAGAGTTGCTTCATTTTCTGTGTGAGTTTCAGAATTTGTTTTTGTCTCTTACTGTGATCAAACCTGAACAGAAGCAGCCACAAAGCATCTTTTTTTTAGGTTTTCCTAACACAGATGAAGGCTGTGAGCACTGAAGAGCCTGACAAGTTCTGCAGTGTCAGGACCTCTTTGAATTTGCCATCCTCTGCTGTGCCAGGGATTTTTGGGGGGAGAGCAGCCCCCACACAAAACCCACAGGATGTCTTTTTGGGGTCCTCAAAGCCCCAAACAATCTCAACCAGTGATGTGACACCCACTTAGTGAGATCTCAAATGACCCTTTAGAGACCCTCTTGCATGCCTATGTGTGATGGTTTCTGCCTGCTCATCAAAGAGGGGCACCTTGGTGGGCAAGCTTCCGCTGCCTGTGAATACCATGGCTCAAGTAATGGCTTAACTAGCTCAGGGATATAAAATAGATAATCCTCTTGTAACAGTAGTTGTAAACTCATGGCTTTGCTCATGGATCTCCCGACTCGTTCCTGCAGGAAGACAAACATGATGGACACTTATATTTAGTACCTTGTATTTCCTGGAACATCTTGTGGAATTTCTGTCTATGTTTCTGTTCTGTTGCATCCTTGGGCATCTCCAATATTTGATTTTTCACCCTCACCTTTCTTTTTTCATGTTTACCTCCCATCATGACTTGATTTCCCCAAGATGCTTTTCCTTTCCCGGTTTGATGAATGAGGGGAGATAATAGAGTACAGTGTACAGCCTGATTCTTGTCCCTAACTAGGAAAATCAATAGGATCTGCAGTCACTAGTGTATCCTCAGGGAAGAATAATGATGGAAGAAACATTTTTCCTGCATCACGATACAAAACCACACAGTTTGATGTATATAGTGAGCACAAACTTCTGCAAAAGCAGACAGCAGCCCAGTCAGCAAAGTTTTTTCTAGTGCTGATGACATTCTATTGCTTTGCAGGATATCTTTAAGGGTTTAAGTTGATTTCTGTTCCTTTCCTCTCCTAATTGAAAGGACCATCATGTAGTTTTCAACATTTTGTAAATATTATTTAAGAAAAAGAAAAAAAAGAGGAAAAATAAACAGAAGAATAGAGTAGACAAATTATTCAGATTTTAGTGGTTTTGTTTCTTAGTTTTCTAGGCAGCCTGATGCAATACATTATCAATATTTTATTTTAAAAAATTAAAATCTTTCCATTTAAGCTATCTTTAAAGGCTTTAGTTCACAAAATCCATGTGAAAAGACTGCTCAGAAGTGTCCACAATTTTTATTTAGCAGTTGAAGAATCCTAATTTACTAATGGTTTAAATACTATAGCAGAACTTTCTCAACATTTTTTTTTGGTAGTGCAGTGAATAAGTACTGTCAGCACCAATTATCATCGCTAATAGTAATATCTGCGATACAGTATCTTGCAGATAAGGATCTACAAGTCTTTCACAGAGAAACTTCATTTGTGTATGAATTAGATAAACTGGGTTAGACAGAGGCATATAACAATATCTGCTTATTTTCCTAGAGAAAATACACTGAAAAGTGAGACTAGATGCAAGTCTATATTTTTAAATAGTAAAAAATTTTGAATTACGATGCACAAAGTGTCCTAATGTGATCTGAGCTGCAGAAGTAGAAGACATCCATTAAGATTTAAGTCTTTTGCTGATTTTTTTTTATTCTTGATAGCTCAAAGATAGATGGACAAACAAACAAACTCTGTGATATTTTTTCCTGTAAATCTTACACATTTTCATGAACAAAATTTATTAGAATTATATTATCCAATAATTTTAAGACTAAGTATTTGTGGTTGCAAAAGATGGAAATTACAATTTTATTTTTGTATTTTATTTTTAAATAAAATAGTGAGATGTATTAATCCTCTTTATAAAATATTCAAATTCTCTGCTCTGGTAACTGCAACATTCCTGTCTCCTTTAAATTGCAAAGAAATAGTACTCTCATTCTATCCTCATTTGAGGTCTGTATTTTATGAAAGAATCTCACTTTATGAAAATTTACAAATTCTAATGTTCAGCCTGATGAACTTTCTGACTTCTCTACAACCATGGGTCGTGGGTTTTTGGGAGTTTTTTAGTCCATGTACAGGTTTTATCTGTAAAATTTGTAGACTTGATTGCACTGTATGTGATTGTCCCCTTTGTACTTGCCACTGGTGAGACCACATCTGTGTTCAGTTTTGGTCCCCTCATTACAAGAAGGATATTGAGGTGCTGGAACATGCCATGAAGGATGATGAAACTGGTGAAGGGTCTGGAGCATGAGTCGTATGAGAAGCACCTGAGGGACACTAAGGAGAGAGAAATCACCTGTCAGTGGGTCACATTTGTAAGACAACGTCTGCTGTGTGCAGAGTCTACATACAGTATATTTACAGGTTAAGAGATACAGAGAACTTCAGCAGTTATTTATTGGTCTATGCATGCAGTAGACAACTGGCAGTAAAGTGCTAAGCTCTAATATATCCAACCCATGAATGAGACTCCATATGCGTGTGAGATGCTGATGGTGAGACAGCATTGGTTAGGGAAAAGTTGGCCTCTGTTGCTCCTTAAGATGGGCTGATCATTAGGCATGCTGAGTTGCTCTGTTCTCAGTTTTTGGGGGTGTTTTTGTTTGATGTTTGTTTGTTTGTTTCAAGACATTACAACTTTTACCATAGTGTGTTTCCTCTGGAAATCTTTAGCTATTATTTTCTCAACCATTAAAGTTATTTATCCAAATCTTGTATGGCTTTGGATTACATATACTCTCACGTCTTAAAACAATTCTGTCAGCAGAACTAAGCCAAAGGCTCGAAGCTGCATGGCATACATTTAGTTGTGGATTAGACAGTTGAATCCCTGGTCTGAGGATAACAGGGAGCTCCATTTCCAGTGGAAGGGATTCAGATTCCAATGGGGAATATTCATAGCTAGGAAAATGTTTTAAGGTTCCCAGTAATAATGCCTTTGAGGATTCCTAGTACACCCTTCCTTCTGAAAAAACTAGTTATTTATTCAGGTAGCTTTTCTTAAACTCTTCAACTGTAAAACTAAGTATTTTGAATTGAAAAATAGTAAAATCCAAGCTTGACAAATTCCAAAACTGTGATTTCTCTTTTGAACAAACTGTCAACATTTTAACATTTTTTGTTCTGGAGGAAAAATGAGGAAACATTTTTAAAAAATTTCCCCTGGAAAAAACCCTCCAAAGTTTGTAATAAGAAGCTGTGTCTGAAATTTCTTCATCTAATAATAGCAGTCAAAAAGCTGCTAAAGGGAGTTTCATTCCCTGATATAGACTTTAAAAGACTGAGCATTTTGCTTTAAAGGCACTCTTTTTCCTTTTGTTTCTTTTTTGGAGGGGAATAAGTATTTCATGTTTCAAAAGGGTATTTATTTCGTAGTTCGGCTATTTTAGTTTTAACATTGAAAAGTGCATACACACGGAAATATTCAGGAAAGGGCAAACAAGTCTTACTATTAACTCATCTTGGGTTAAGTTTTCCAAGTCCCTCACCTCTCAAATGTTCACTTGTCATTTTACTTAATGTAACACCTTCTATTTAAATTAACTACAGACATTTATTTCATTTTTATGCTTATAAAATGTCAGTTTCCTTCTTTATGCAAAATATCAAATTAAATTTTGAAAGGTTTCATAGTGAGTTTTTGATATGTCCTTGATGAGAATGTGAATTTTACCTCTTTAATGATTTTTTAATAGTCCCCAAGCTGTGGCATTTATCTTTAATACTCTCTGACCAGTTAATAATTGCACATTGTCATATTAAAGCATGCTGACTTCCAAAGCTGGAATGAGCAGATAACATTCTATCTACAGGTAGAAATTTCTGGTTATAAAGTTAAAGTGCAGGAGAATTGACATAGAAATGTACAGATCTAGTATCTGAATAGCCTTAAAGATTAATCTAGGCTTTGAAAAGCTGTTTTTATCTGCAAAATAGACATTATTAATGGAAGTAATATGAAGATAGTGGACTGCAGAACAAGAGTCTCCTCAGCTAAGCTACTAGGAAGTATTTCTTCCTAGATTGTCACTTGAACGAGTAAAAAGTAAAAAGATTGTTTGGAACTTACAGAAGTACAAGCTAGATATATATCTAACTGCCTTTTCATTCCTGTAAAACTCTTTTAGTAATATTTTTTATGAGGGCATTTCTATTTTATGTCATATAAAGAAATACTGTTTGCTTTTAGCTGAACCTGCCTTGAAGAAAGTATGATTTCAGAATAAATGAATCCCAAAGGGCCTGATGATCCTTAGGTGGCTGAGGGAGGCCCTCCCATTGAGTCATAAGGTTCAGAAAGGACCCACTTGCTCTCTAAACTCCTTCTCAGAGAGGAGCCTAGGTGCAGCTAGGTCCAGTCTTAGTCTCAGACTTGGTTAATAGAATAAGTCTAGAGGATTATATACATAACCATATATCAGAGTCAATGTCTGCCTGTCAGAGCCACTGAAGGACTTTCACTGAGAAAGTTTCACAAAGTGGAAACTAATGGATAGTTTATTAAAGTGACACACATCAAGAGGTCAGAGTCACCATTGATAAATGTGCTTACTGTGATAGCGCTAATAAATGACTGTGATGATGATGAAATGCTAGCAAAGTACTGACCTGGGTATTCTCACCAACAGGGTGAAGTCACAACTGCTTACCAAGAAGCTGCCCCTGTCTTGGGTGGAAGGGAATGATCACAGCTTGTCCACTGCTTCTTTGGGCTCTTCAATTTCTTCTCTCCCCTCAGGGGCAACTTCCTCAATACCCCCTATAGGTATTGAGCCATTCCCTCCCAGGGGTGGCGATTAGCGTGATTTGGGTGGAGAGTCAAGTACTGTAGTCATATATGTTTAGCATGTACTCCTTTTAGCTCATTACCATTTTTAGGGGTGTCAGCTTCAATATTAATTCATGGTTCATAAAGCAAAATGTCTCACTCCAGGCATGATGGCCTTCAAAATTCTGTGTAGATACCATTTATCTGTTTATTCCACATTCTCTAGCCAAAACAAGGCCATCCTTCTACCATAGGACTCCCTCCTGTTGCTGCTTCTTACACCAGCCTTGTGGATCTGTATCCAAAATGTTTGTATAAAAGATAAGCGGGCACCAATGGTTTTAACTCTTATGTGCAATTGTCACAGGAAGCAAGGTATATTAAGATTTATTTTTTAGTTCTCATTATTCAGCACTGATTTGATTGATAATAAAATATTTTTCCCTAGTTAAATTTTGCCATGATGGAAATTCCTGAGATCTCTCTCCCTTTCCTTATCTCAACCAACAAGCCTTTTGTTCTATTTTCTCTCCCCCATCCAGCTGAGGATGGCAGTGATAGAGCAGCTTTGGTGGGCAGCTGGTATCCAGGCAGGGTCAACCCAATACACTGAGTTTTTGTTCCATAGTCTGTATTGATGTCTGAGTAGTTCCTCTGCTGAGCTTCATGGTCCTGGTTAATGCTTTAATCCCAGATTACTGAAATTATCCACCTTCCCTAGAGAGGACACCTTCTCCTGCAAATCATAGGAATGGTCTTCACACAGCAAACTCTAAAGCATACTCAGCTGGACTACTGGCAAAGCATGCTGAGTGGTGGATTATTATTTTAATTACTGGAAATATTTAGTTCTCTTCTTCTCTGTTAAGTTTGAATGTTTTAAATGCCTTTAAAGTTATAACAGAAATCAAGAAATAAATATATCTCAGACTATCAAAATTATGCAATGGTGCAATGCATTATAATATATCTGAAGAAGCATATATTTACTTGGCACCATACACAAAAAATCTGAGAAACAGCTGCTTACACAGGCAATAATTCTCAAAGTGAGTTTTTTTTTCTTTCTGCTTTCAAAGCTGTTTTGTTTCATTTCTCTGAATACAAGAAATTGTATAGTCACAGCATTTTTACTAATCTGATAGAAAGGTATTTAAAAATGTATTCCACATAAACGGGCTATCTTTGCCATATCTTCTCTGTATTCTCCTTCCTATTTTATAAATATACTATCTGGAACTATAAATCTCTCTTTAACCGGTGTCTTATGAGATGCTGAATTAATTATAATTTAAACAACCAGACAAACACATATTTTCCTTGTTATTTCTGGAACACATTGTCCGCTTCATGTTGCAGCTGATCATGTTCCTATCTACTTAAAATATGTAAGTGGCATATGGGTCTTTATCCTCTGAAGCAACATTTCATGGTTTTATTTTATAAGCCAATTTAGTATTATTTTAAGGGGTTTCATTTTTCCGTCCTCAGCTCTTCAGACAAGATTGCTTTTGGAAATAAGAGTATTATGCACCAGCTTCTCCTAACTATTTGGGTCAGAGAAATAGTTTCCTTAAGAATCCAATTCCCTAAAGATCTATTTCACTTCAGGATATTGAAAGCCTCAGAAAGGCAACCTGAAAAATAGCCTTGGACAGCAGCCCGTGGTCATGTTTACATGAGGTAGTGCTGGGTCCTCTGTGCAACTGTGGTGGGCTGACTCTGGCTGGAGGCCAGGTGCCCACCAAAACCACTCTATCACTGCCTTCCTCAGCTGGACAGGGAAGAAAAGATGTATGAAAGGCTTGCAGGTCAAGTTAAGGACAGGGAGAGATCATTCAGCAATTACTATCATGGGCAAAACAAAATCAACATGGAGTAAAATGTATCTAATTTATTACCCAATCAAAACAGAGGAGGATAATGAGAAATAAAACCAAATTTTAAAACACCTCTCCCTGCCCCTCCCTTCTTCCTGAGCTCAACTTTATTCCAAATTTCTCCACCTCTTTCCCTACAAGTAGCACAGGGGGACAGGGAATGAGGGTTGTAGTCAGTTCATCATGAGTTATCTCTGCCGCTTCTTCCTCCTCAGGAGGACTCCTTACCCTGCTCCAGTATGGGGTCCCTCTCACTGGAGACAGTCCTCCAGGAACTTCTCCAATATGATTCCTTCCCATAGGCCACAGTTCCTCAGGAACTTCCCCTACATGGTCTCCTCTATGGGGTGCAGAACTTCAGGACCCACTGCTCCTGTGTGGGTCCCCACAGGGTCACAAATCCCCCCAGCAAACCTACTCTAGCATGAGCCCCTCTCTCCACAGGCTGCAGGTCCTGCCCGGAGCTTGCCCCAGCATGGGCTTCCCACAGTGTCACAGCCTCCTTCAGGTCCAGGTGTCTCCACCTGCCTCAGCATGGGGTCCTCCACAGGCTGTAGGTGGAATCTCTGCTCCCCGTCTTCCTCCATGGGCTTCACAGGATCTCTCCTCAGGTACCTGAGGTACCTCCTGCCCTTCCTTCTTCACTGACCTTGGTGTCTGCAGTTTCTCACATCTTCCCCTTCCTTTTTCTGTCCACAAAAACCCCTGCTTCTCAGTTTGAGGGGTTTTCTTTTCCTTCTTAAAAAATGTTATCACAGAGGCGCTACCTCTGTTGCTGATTGACTCAGCCTTGGTCAGCTGTGGGTTCATCTTGGAGCTGACTGGTATTGGCTTTGTTGGACCTAGAGGAAACTTATAGCAGCTTCTTGCAGAAGCCACCCCTGTAGTTCCCGCCTAATTCCAGCTACCAAACCTTACCATGCGAATCCAAAACAGCAGTGTATGCCAGCAGAAGCCTCGTCTCAGATCAGGACCGGTGTACCTACGTTTCAGCATCTGCAGAGATTACCCAGGAGACTTTACACTCCTGTTTCTATTGTCAGCGCTTGCAGGGTGAGTTGAGGACACCCGAATTCTAATCAAGCCTTTGTGAAGGCAGGTTACAAGCTGACTGACTTCTTAAAGAATTTATTGCACCTTTTCTTCTTCCTCAGACAGGAAAGAAACTTGTTGAAAAACAGCCCTGCTCCAAGTCTGTTGGAAAAGTTCCTGTTCGCTGCAACCAACTTTAGATCAGGACAAAGAGCATCGTTTTCTGTGATGCTTAACAGATCACTCATCTCAGTGTTGGGCTTCCTCCAGGGTCCATTCCTGCCAGCCTTTCTTCCTGTCCTGCCTATATTCTGCTTCTCCTCAGGATGCAAACAGTTTCAAATGCTTGTTTAAATGCTTAGGTATTTTTTTTCTTAGTGATCTACCCATCACTAGTTGCATTCTAAGCATGCTCCTCTTTACTTAACTTGGGATAATAGAAAAAAAAAAAAAAGTAAAATTTCAGAAACATAACATAAAGAACCACGTGGCTTTGTATTTTAAGTACTTTTCTTCCTCTTTTTGAAAGCTTGATTCTTTTCTAATGTTGTATTTTCAGTCATGGTGGTTTTTTCTTGAGTGTTTGTACACAACAACTAAAACAGGGAGGCATTCATCTTGACTGGAGCATTTTGACACTACTAGAATACAAATAATATGTTACAATTCTAAGACTTGAACTACAGGAAAAAACATATGGGATTTCAGTTTATTTTCAGCATAAAAGCATTTGTAAGAATGGGTTCAAAATTGATGTGTAAAGAGAGATACAGATTTGTAAAATCTATGTTCCCTTGTAAACATTTACATGCTTCTACTCTTGAGTATCTGTGACCTATTAAAGAGATCATAAAGGCCAGTGTGCTTAGTAAATAGCAGCTGCATCCAAGTTGCTTCAATTGGCTAGGCAATGAAAGCATCCAAACCCTTGGTTCAACCTTTTAGAAGTACCAAACGATACTCCCCATTCAGTCGTCTTCTCTAGGGAACGGGCCAGGTTGTTTGCATGCAGTGTAACACCTCCACCTCATGGGACCTAAAGCGGTAACAATTCTGTGCTAGTTCTGCTGTGTGGTAATGCTGCTTGGCATCTCTTTCAGTTTCTCTTGTGTGTTACATAAAATATAAGATGATATTAATCAGAACTTTTGCAGAAGGATGCAATGTGTTTAAATAATGACACTGAAGTGTGGTTAAGGAGAATTGCTCCATTTTTTGCAAGTAATTTATTTTGAATAAGGCATTGATTAGACTTAGCGATATACTTTTTATTTTTTTTAAATTATTATTATTACACCAAATAATTTATCAAAACCCCACATTTTAAAACCACATTTGTTCATGAGCTATTATTGTTTGTTGCATCTTGGAGACATGGGTTTGCACCTACAGTTACTCCCCTACTTCATGACGTGAGTCTTTGAACTTATGTTGTCAGTGTTTTCAAAGTCATTTGAGAAGTACTATTGAAAACATAAGTGATTCTGCATTTGTCATCACACTGTATGAGAGATTGGGATTACATTCAAGACACTTTTTGCTACTGATACAATGTAGATTAAAAAAACCCCAAACAAAACCACAAAAAAATCCCAACAAGGTAACACAACAAAGAAATACATCGCAAAGCAGAGAGGAATATAGCTTTTTAGAAAGATTAAGTTAATATGCTGAGTCTAAGTAAGATGAAGAAAAAGTAGCAAATATACCCTCAAAATTTAATAGTCAAAATAGATTAGTTCAAATTTATAAAAGATTAAATCTGCCTTGGACTGGCTGCAAGTAACATTATATTTTATAGTCCTTTCTCAGTTCTCAGTGATATAGTGCCCCCCATGTTTGATTCAAACCCCTTCTTTTGCAAGGCAGTATAATTCTGGTCTTTCTAAGGACAGCTTTTCAGTCTTGCTATGTATTATGATTGACTTCTGCTTTTTAGTGTTAAATATTATCCTAGAATACTTGGTATCATACATCAAAGTGATGTTTAAACACATGATGGTTGTGTCTACTGTCATCTTTGTGTTGGTTCTGTTTCCTTTTCCTGTAACTGCAGAAAATCATGCAATTAATGTCTAATGACTATACTTTTTGAAGATTACAATATATTACAGCCCATCTAAAGCAAAATAATTTTTTTATGTATAAGGATATTGCTGAGGAGGACAGTAAGAATGTCATTAGAGAATAAGCAGCAGTAGAAATTAAACCCATTTTTTTGTCATACTTCTGGGATTCAAAACTACTTTGAGTGCCAGTTGGAATTTAATGATTTGCCATTGTGGTACGTTCATCTTGACTGACTGCCAGATGCCCAACCAACTGCTTTCTCACTCCTCCTGCAACAAGATAAGGGGGAAAAATAAAATGAAACTACTTAGAGTCATAGAATCACGAGACCAGAAAAGACATGTGGGTCAAGATCACTTATCAGTTACCTTAATGGGGAAAACAGACTTGACTTGGGGAAAAATAATTTAATTTATTGCCAATTTAAAAAAATAAATTAAAAAATCATGTAAGATGGTGAGAAACAAAGGCAAAACTAAGAACAGCTTCCTCCATTCTCCTCCTTCTGCTCAGGCTCAATTTCACTCCGTCATTCTTGGCTCCTCTACCTCCTGTCCACCAGCCCTGCATGGCACAGGGGGATGTGGAATGAGTGTTGCAGTGTAGTTTGTAACAGTCCGTCTTAGCTGCTCCTTCCTCCTCACACTTTTAAGCTGCTTCAACATGGGGTCCCTCCTGTGGGATACAGTCCTTCACGAGATGCTCTGATTTATGTCCTTCCCATGGGCTGCAGTTCTTCAAGATTTGCTCCAGTGTGGGTCTTTTCCACAGGGTACAGTTGTTCAGGAACAGACTACTCTAGCACGGGATGCAGCTCCTGTCAGAAAACCTGCTTCCGTGCAGGATCTCCACAGGCTGCATCTTCCTTCATGGCATGTCCATGTGTGGCAGCATGGGGTCCCCCCACAGGTTGTAGGTGGATATCTGTGATCCTCCATGGGCTACAGGAGGACAAGCTACAGCACTGTGGTCTTCTCCATGGGTTGCAAGAGAATCTCTGCTCCAGTGCCCGGAGTATCTTTCCCCTCCTTCTTCTTCACCAAATTTAGATTTGCAGGCTGTTTCCATTTTTTTTCTCACTCCTCTCTCACAGCTGCTGCACAGTGTTTTTTTCTTAAATGCATTCTGAAATATTATTTCCCAAGGCCATAACCAACTTGGCTGCTGGGCTCAACTGTGTCCTAAGATCTGTCTATTAGAGCTCACTGGAACAAGGTCTATCTGGCACAGGGCAGCTTCAGCCTCTATTCACTTTGACCACCTCTGCAGCCCTCTGCTGCCAACACCTTCCCACGTAAACCCAATATTGCCCTTTATTTTTACCACTGCTTCTAATCTACCCTGAAAAGTTGCTGTTTGACACTGACTCAGTGGCTGCTACTCAGGCTACCTGGATCGTGATTTCACTCCTTCCATCTTCCTGATGTTACCACCCTGCTGTTACACATGACTATGAATAGCTTGCGTAAAGGCTGAGCAGGTGGAGGATAAAAATGAAGGAAGGGTTGTATTTATATGCTACAAATCAAATAGGAATACAGCCTTTTCTTTCCTATGTTTTTTCTGGCTCCTGCTCCTTCATCCTGTAACATGCTTATTCAGAAATGGAGGTGATTATGGAGCATAAGTGTTCAGAATTGGATTTAAATTATTTTTGTGATATTTAATAGTATCCCTATTTGGAAGGAGTGTGGAAGTAGTCCTTCTATATCAGCTCCTCCTCTGGAAAATAATACATTTACACTTCATGGTTGATGAGGCAAATGTATTACTGAGTGTGGAACACTTGGCTGCCTTAGGTTGAGGTCACAGTCAAACACCTGAGCTGGAGATGGATGGGGTTTTGTGTCAGAATATGTCTAGCGGCAAAGCACACCCCTCATACCCGGGGTGAGGTCTTTTCTGCTGGTGCTACTGATCAGCTGTCATCACTGTGACAGCATATCATTCATTATTCAAGATGGATGATTACTAAGTTATTTTGTGTTCTGTATTCTCTGTTTCTTGATTGGATTGCTAGATTGCTTTCAGAGGGAAAAAAAAGGAAAATAAATCTGAATTCTCTTGTTTGTTTTATGATGAGGCTTCCCTTTAAAGGGGGAAGAGGGCTGTATGAAAACATGCCTGAATTAAAGTAGTTACCAGATATTTGTGTGTGCGCAATCTCACTTTACTGGATGTTTGCCTATAGTGAATAAAAAGGGTAATTTTTTTAATGGTCAAATAGAACAGCTGCTTTGAAATCCAAACTGAATATTCATAAACTCTTTTCCTGCCTTATTTAACTGATTTGAGCTTTCAAAGTGTAATGCTTCCTCGGAAGTTGTGCTAGAATTGTAACTAATAATCTTCCCATGTTTATACAACATGCGAACACACATATGGTACATACACAGGCATTATCCTCGTATTACCTAGATTTTGTTGACAAAAGGAAGATAGCTCCTTTAACAACTATATCATTTGCTGACTTTATTGCAGTTTTATAAGAAGCAGCGTTATAAAAATGGGTATGACATTTGCATTTCTGCTTAATTGCTGTGGAGTGAACATAAAAAGATAAGAGAGCCAAGAGAGCTTATTAAAACTGAAATGAGGGTAAGTGATAAAGAATGATATTTTAGTGGTGCTGCAGTCAGTTCTGTCACTCTCCCCACAAAAACAATCTTATTCTTGGATTTTTTTTAGGGGAGAGAAATGATGTAGGGTTTATATAACTACTCTATTTTCTTTTGAGCTGCACATGATATACAGGGTCTCTCCCTGGTTGCATTTTAACTTGGGGGCCTCAGTAGTCCAGGTGACCTCCTGTGACTTTTTCTCTGCCTTTAAGTAGCTTCCTTATTTCTTTTCTCTTTTGTTTTGTTTTGTATCTCTTCTTTTCTCTTTTATTCTTTTTTAAAAATTTTTTTCTTTTAGTTTTCTTTTTCTCTCTCTCTCTCTTTTTTTTTTTTTTCTCTCAGAATAAACCAAGCCAATTTTAGGGGCTCCTGAGCCTCACTATGGCATGCTTCATGGCTACACACCTGAATTCCAGCATATCCAATGAGATTTAGTAGTAGAGAATTATGTTTTTAAAGAAAGTGTTGAATTGAATGTTTTATAGTTGGAAATACTAAGCATTAGAAAGCTAGGAAATACTAGTCTATACTGGGCATGTAAATGAGCTAAGTACACTGTGAAAAATAATGTATAATCATGTAACTAATAAATGATTCATAATGTAAGTACATAGAAAGGTAGAGCTAAAGGTATATAGTAATCATTTAAGTCAGTGCACTCCTATTTTTTTGCATTAATGACATCATAATCATAGAATCATAGAATCATACAATGGTCTGAGTTGGAAGGGACCCCAAGGATCATAGAGCTCCAACTCCCCCTGCCACAGGCAGGGCCACCAAACTCTAGGCCTGGATCTACACAAGGTTGCCCAGGGCCCCATCCAACCGTGCCCTGAAAACCTCCAGGTATAGGTTATTCACCACCTCTCTGAGCAGAACGTTCCAGCACCTTACCACTCTCTCTGTAAAAAAACTTTCCCCTAACATCTAACATCTAATCTGAACCTTCCCTCCTTTAGCTTCAATCCGTTCCCCCTTGTCATGCCATTATCCACCCTTTTAAAAAGTTGATTCCCCTCCTGTTTGTATGCTCTCTTCAGGTACTGG
>VZTU01006154.1:322-24569 GCA_013400835.1 Zapornia atra | reverse complement strand
CAATTCGAAAAATAAAAAAAAAAAAAAAAAATTATACTTTGTTCCTTTTATCTTTCCTCCTCCTGTTTCTGATTATCTTCTTCACTTTATAGTGATGGTGCTAAATGTTAATGAGGTCATTCCTGGTCTTATCCCAGTCAGCCTTTTTGGTACGCTTATTTCTGGAGCTGAACAAACTGTGTGGGATAAATGAGATTAACGCAGCAGGGGACATTTTCAGAGGTTCATATAAGAGCTTCCACTGGTAGTTCACCTTGATGGTATAGGTTTATCTGCATTGCTAATTTGTGTGCTCACAGTTGCACATGTATACACGCACGTGTACATTCTCTTTGGCAGTTTGATCCACAGGCTACAATACTGGGGGTGGCTAACCCATTTGACATGTCTTTTAAGAAAGATCTGTTTATTTTCACCTTGCTTGAGATGATTTTTACTGCTGGATTGGAGAAGTATAAGGAAGGCTGAGGAGTGATAGTCTCAGGAGATCTGCAAAATGAAGAGTCTCTATTAACATAGATGCAAATTCTGTGAAGATGTATGAAGCAGTCATCAATGAATTAAAAAAATATAAAAGCAGCTAAAAGGAACCTCCAATGATCACAGAGAAGTAAATTTTGCTGAGGATTTTTGTTTAGTTTTGAATAGGAGTGGGGGTTTTTGGTGTCAGTAGTGTTCTCTACTAGTTTAAGAGGAAGTATGAAGGTCTGGGTTGACTGATCAAATGTTTAGTTAGTGCTTAAGCAAATTCTGTTGGGATTCTTTTTGGTTGTGGGTTTTGTTTATTGGTTGTTGTTTTTTTGTCTTGGATCATATTTCATTTTTAACTTTTCGCATCAGCTTGACTAATTCTTGCTTGAGGGGTAGGGTTTTGGTTTTGGGTTTTTTTTCCCCTTTTCCCCCAGGACATCGCTGAACTAAGACAGCTAACGCTCATTCACTTGTCCAAATCCTTAGATGGGCTACAGTAACTTTGACAACCTCTTATGAAATACAGCTGACCTAAAACTTTCTTACTTTGTAACTGAAGTTTGTCTGCCAGTTTCATGTTCAAAAGGAAAATATGTATGTCTATATTATCTCACATCTGATTAATGACCTCCTTTTGGTTCTGACCACTGAACTAGATAGACCCTGACTCTAATCTAATGTGACAGTTGTACTGTCCCCTCTGTCTTGAAAGATTTTTGGCTCGTGCAGGGATCCTGTTGCAGCTCTTATGTCATTCTCATGTCCAGCTCAAGAGCAGGAGATAAGGACAGAGAACTGTAACACCCTAATGCTTGACTGCAAACTTTCCAGCTAGAAGCCTCTGGTTTAGTGCAATAGAGGCTTCTGACAGGCACATTTCCTACCCTTCCCTTAGAGATTTGTTAAGTATTTAAGACAAATATGCACATGTACACCTTTTTCATTACAGCTAAATGCAAAATAAAACCAACAAACAAACAAATAAAAAAGAACCCAACCACACAAAGCTTACACCAGCTGTGTAAATGTACTGATTATCTCTCTAAATGGGGAAGCACAGAGATTTATTGTTGTGCTTTTAGCCATTAAACTAGGAAGTAGCTGCCTCATCTTCCCTAATTTGCAGCCAATTCCTGACTCAGGTTTTCTTCCCTTGATCAGTTCAGAGTCAGCAGAAGTGCTGTATGAATAAGGACGAAATATAAGCTGAGTAAGGACTCCAGTCTTGATCTACAAAGAGAGAGGGACAGAGAGGGAATGATTGCAGGATGGACAGTCTGCTATTCTTAATGGAAACAATTTGTAATAGAAAATATCTTTTTGAAACAGAGGGTCTTTTCTTTAAAGCTATGTTGACTTGACAGAGTATTTAGCAATTTATCTACTCCCCTTCTCTAACTGATTGTCTAGAAAGAAGTGAACCCAGTGCTAGATATTGTTGTGAGAGATATGACTTCTAGATCCAGCTGCTGCAGAAGGGAATTGTAGACCACTGGCAGGTGAAAAGATAGCATGCATTAATGCCACTGCATGGCCAGTCTTAGAGACAAAGGGCCCTTATCTTCTTTCCTCAGTCAGAAAACAAGAAGAACGTGAGTTGAAGCCCTCTTTCATTCCTACAGATGTCAACATCAAATTCTCACTGAATGTAAAGGGGCAGAGCCAAGCACTGCTTGAGCTCCTTTTATTTCCCCACACTCATCTACCACTCTGAAGACTCCAATTTTAGCTGTTTTGCTGACATATTATAGTCTCCCTCTCCCAATTCCAGCATATAGTTCCCACAGCACAGAAGTAAGAAGGGCAAGAAGAGGGAAAGGCTGTCTTTTATTTCTGGAAGTTGATAGCACTTTCCTCCAAGGTAATGGAACACCATGAGGTGTGCTCTTGCATATTACTTCCTTTCCTAATTAAATTGAATGTGATAGTGAGAGCAGGTTGACATTGTTAAAGTAAATGATCCAGGGCTTTGGTAATGAAGACACATCCAGAGTGAAGTTTATTGTTTTAATTTTAATCTTGAACAACCTGAACACTATTGAGTAGGTTGTTCTAAAATATCCTGCAGTGCATTTTCCCTGTGAACTATACTTCAGCGCGCTGCATACAGAATCATTTATAATAAGTTGATTTATGGATTGAAATGGCTTATTTATATGCAGTGTGAATTGATATAGAGTGTTTACTGAATTTTTTCCATAATAGCCTATCATTAGCCAGAATTCCCAGAGTGGGAGAAAAAGGGTTAGACACTAGAGCCAAAAAAAAAAAAAAAAAAAATATTTTTTGTCCCATCTGCTTGGATCTTTCTTTATTAAATATGAATTTCAAAATTATTAATTTTATTTTTCTTGTCTTTTAACTAGAAATTAGATTTGGAGGGAAGTATCCAATATATTAAAAAATAAGAGTTTTAGTAAATCTGAGTAACATGAAATATTAATTTACGTTGGGAGAAGACTAAAAAACACCCCACAAAACAAACAAAAAAATACTTCTACAAAGTCACTGCTTACCTGTTTATTAAACAGAGTATTTTACCCTTCTATAATTTTGGGTCTTGAGTGTTCAAATTCACTAGAATTATACCAATCCAGCAGAATATAGCATCGAGCCTGATGCTCCTTGCAATGCTAAGAAGCCATTTAATAACAGACAGTATGTCTGGTATACCGTGTTTCTGCAGTAGAGCCGCTTTATTATGTACTGTTGCTTAACAACTGTTGCTTAACAACGGATGAGGGTAATCCTGACTCTTCCATCACAGAGCCCTCCAAACTAGCATCAGTCCTAACATCTACCTATCTGTAAGAATAGGCTGGAGAGGAGGAAATTAAAATGTGTGAGGAAGGCACTGAAAATATTCGTACCCTCTGCTAATCAGTTTTCATCTCACATACCTTGAGCATTCTCACCTTTAAGTGCCTAATGCATGTGGGGGCTTCATCAAAGATAATAAAAATGAATAACAGCCTGTAGTGCTCCTACCCTCATGGGTGACATTTCTAGCTACCTCTATTCCTATAATTTTTCCTTTCTTACTCATAGAATGGTTATCTTTATTTATTGTGCTCAGGAGAGTTTATCATGTTAGTTACAGATTACCGCGGTTCCGTTACTCAGTAATGACATCAGTAATGAGAATGATGTTAAAATTCTGTCAAACAATAAATAGCATAGCATCAGATTTTATTCTGTATATGTGTGGCAATTGGAGGGTGATTTCAAAATGACAAAGTACTCAGGGTTTCAATAATACTTCCTGCAGCTGTGCTCTCCTTTAAGTTTTACTCTCCATTTAAGAAAGAAAAAAAAATCTAAATCATACATTATAAACTCACAATTTAGCCATTTCAATATCAAGGGAAACTTGAAAGCCAGTGCAGTTATGAATAAGCACTATGGAAAGCTTTAGACAACAACTGCGATTTAAAAGTATTGGGAGGAAGAGGGGAAGAATGTTCTGAGGAAACAAAAAGATATCAGGAAAACAACTTTAAGTTGAGATTTACACATATAAATGTTAGCTAAGTTCTTCCCAGCTCCTCTTTCAGTAAGGCAGTCTAATGGATATATGGCAGTATCCAAAAGGAGAGTTAAGGTGGTGTTCACAATGGTTGATATAAACAAAGGGAGTCTGGCTACCCTAAACTCCTACATTCAGAAGGTATCCTCCATTAGGGAAAACAAAGAAAAACCATGGGTATGATTTTCCTCTAAATTCTATTTAAATAAGCTTATTTTTTTCAATGGAGACATATGAGGTCAGTGTCCTTAGAATAGGACTAGATCTTGTGTACAGAGATCCTTCAGCTGGTGTTCTTTTGTGTAGCATGAAACTATTTTCACTGTATTTGGTGTGTTCTGGGTATGTTTTCTTTGTGTTGCGAGGTTTTGGGGGGGGAGGGTTGCTACAGGGATGACTTCTGTGAGAAGCTGCTAGAAGCTTCCCCCTGTATCCAACAGAGCCAATGCCAGCAGGCTCCAAGATAGACTCACTGCTGGCCAAGGCTGATCCTATCAGCCATGGTGGTAGCACTTCTGGGTAAGCATCTTTAAGGAGAAGGGGATAAACCCTGAGTTGACACCAGGAGCTATTGCAGCCAGAGAGAGTGAGAGCATGTAAAACAAATCTGCAGACATCCAAGTCGGTGAAGAAGGAGGGGGAGGAGGTGTTCCAGGCACTCCACTTGGAGGGAATTTAAGTCTAGGAAGAAGGGAGGGTGAGGGGAAAAGTGTTTTTAAGGTTTGATTTTATTTCTTATTACTCAACTCTGATTTGATTGATTAATAAATTAAATTAATTTTCCTGGTTTGAGTCTGGTTTTCCTGTGACATTAATTGCTGAATGATCTCTCCTTTTCCTTAACTTGATGTGCAAGCCTTTCACTATATCTTTTCTCCCCTGTAGAGCTGAGGAGGGGAATGATAGAGCAGTTTTGGTGGGTACCTGGCCTCCAGCCAGGGTCAACCCATCCCAGTACACCTAACAGATCAGACATGGGGACACCCCACTTTAAGAGTCTATATTTAGGAGATACCCAAACCCAGACAAGAAGTGATCATTTCTGTGGACTTTCCCTTGCCATAAATACAGAACAGCCATCCCTGTCCTGGTTCCTCCCCTGTTAAAATAAGCGCTGAAATCCAATGTCAGCTACCTAAAGATATTCAGATTTTGATTCAATTTCTTGAACATCCATTCTTGCTTCAAGTGCATTTTAGGAGCAAAGTACTTTGGCATTTGTTTGTGTTGTTTTTTTTTTTCTTATATCAATATCTTTTGTATTACAGTTTTTCTGTCAGAACAATGGTAAATCACCTCAGTCAAAATGTAAACATCTAAACTTACCTCTTTTCATCTCTCTGTCCAGCTGCCTTTTTGTATTTGGAAATAGTTGTTTCTAAAAAAGTTACTGAGAGCAAATTCATTTGCGACCGTAGTCTGCTTAGGTTCCCTGTTAATGTTATAAAGAGCAGAAAAGATGTTGCTATATTGACAGATGTCTTTTCACCAGCTCACTACTGTAATCATCATAATTTCTTAAGGTAATTTGTTATAGTACAGTGCACTATGATGGAAGTCACAATGGAATATTCCAGTATGTTGCAGTCCATATGTGTGAAGACACCTGCTATCTGAGTTGTCTCTGACTCACGCTGAGGTATCAGCCACTTTCTTTTATGGGAAGGTTAGAGCAGAAAATACACAGGTGCAGACACAACTACAAACTGCTCTCTGAAATTCTAACATGCTTCACCAAATGGCAAAATAAAGCCTATCACTTCATGTATGATTGCAAAACATGGTGAGCAGCAAAGCTAAAAGCTGTTCTTTAACAGAGGGAGAGGAATCCACCACAAATACTTGCCCAGGAATTCTTATGGCAATCTTTTTTATCTTTTCACTACCTACTTTGTATTTTCACTTTGTAGAGGATGTTTTACTGGAGACAAGTGTTGAGTGTTTTTTCTCAGGGATCGGTATTGGACCATCAGTATTTGACATCTTTGGAGGCACGGACAGTGGACAGAGTGCACCCTCAGCAAGCTTGCCAATGACGCCAAGCTGTGTAGTATGGTTGACATGCTGGAGGGAAGGAATGCCATCGAGAAGGTCCAGAGGGGCCTTGAGAAATGTGCCAGTGAGAACTTCATGAAGTTCAACAAGGCCAGGTGCAAGGTCCTTCACATGGATTGGTACAATCCCCAGCACAAATGCAAGCTGGGTGGAGAATGGATTGAGAGCAGCCCTGAGGAGAAGGATTTGGGGGAACTGGTTAATGAGAAGCTCATGTTGAGCTGGGAATGTGCACTTGCAGCTCAGAAGGTCAATGTTATCTTAAGCTGCATCAAAAACAGTAGGTGAAGGGAGGTGTTCTTGCCCCTCTGCTCTGGTGAAAGCCCACCTGGAGTACTGTGTCCAGCTCTGGGACCACCAGCATAAGAAGGAAATAGAGCAGTTAGAGCTAGTCTAGAGGTGGGCTATGAAAATGATCAGAGCCTCTCCTGTGAGGACAGGCAGAGATAGTTGGGCTTGTTCAGGCTGGAGAAGAGAAGGCTCCAGGAAGACCTTATAGCATCCTTCCAGTACCTGAAGGATACCTACAGGAAATCTGGAGAGCGATTGTTTACAAGGGTTTGGAGGACAAGGGTTAATGGGTTTAAATGGGTAGGGTGACTTTAGATGAGATATGAGCCTGTATTTCCAAAGCCTCTGCTATCAGCCATTGCTTGCTACACTGGTCCTGCAAGTATTTGCAAACATACTTACCTTTTTCCATATAGTTAAATATCATTTACAGTTGTCAGCTGAATCCTAGCTTGAAATGTACAAATCTGGGCATGCTGACTTCATTGCATATTGAGTCAAAATATGTTGTAATGAGATAGTCTTGGGTATAAGCAGGTATGTTTTCAGAGTACTGTGGATGCTGTGAGCTCTATGTTACACTGCATAGGGCACAGCATATACATGTAATTCCTGTTAGTGAAGCCCATTCGGGATGGACAATGTGTGGTATTAACTCTTGCGAAATAATAATGTGAAGACAGGTATTGTGCTGAGCTTTTGAGTGTGTACTGCTCTATGCAACCAGTGCTGCTGACCTGTGGAAATACTAGAATGGGCTCTGGCAGATATTGCATCCATGGATGGAGCTAGGCTAACTAAAATGTCCAAGAACCCTGTGGGGAGATGCAGTTTTTAGATCTGTTTGAAGATTAATTTCTGGTTTGCATTTGGGATGGAATGACCTCATACAGTAGCACATGTTGGGATCAACAAACTAGAAAGTGGCTTTCTTTGTTTTAGGTCCTGGTGAACAGTAAGCTGAGCATGAGTCAATTGTCTGTCCTTGAAACAAAGAAGACCCATCATATGCAAGGCTGTAATAGCAAGAGTGTACTCAGAAAGACAAGGAAATGCATTCTTGCCTCCTATTTAGCGTTTGTGAAGCCACAGCTGCAGTATTGACTAGTTGTGGGCTTTCCAACAGAGGAAAACCTGTTGATACACCAGAGTAATTCTGCTGGAGTAAATCCCAGATCAGGGATCTGGAGCACATGAGATATGAAAAGAGGCTGAGAGCTCTGTCTGTTCAGCATTGAGAACAAGGAGATCTTATCCTGTCCAAGGGTACCTAGAGGAGAGTGTAGAGAAGCTGGAGACTGACTCTTCTCAAAGATGAATAGTGGAAAGAGGTAATGGAGGCATGTTGGAACACGTGAAATTAAACACAATATATGGGATTCTTTTTTTTTTTAACATTTACATTATCATGTAACAAGTTTACTAGAGGGGCTGTGGAATGCCTGTGCCTCAGTATATTCAAAATTCTGCCAGACATAGCCCTAAGCAGCCTGTTCCTTTTGGACCTAACTTAAGCAGGAGGTTGGGATGGAAACCTCTGTAGGCCCCTTCTGGCCTACACAATTTTATGATTAGATGATTGACTAAATTTCTCTTTGCACAAAAGATGAAAGCGAAGTCTAAAGAGGACTGTCTCCTTAATTAAATGTCATCTGTCTTCCCATTAATTCTAGAAAGAGCATAAACATTTTTCCTATTGTAAACAGCTACTTAAGCATGATTGAATCATATCCTAGAACTGCCTGTGGCTGTAAAGGGATCCTCCGTCAACAGCATGAATGCAAATATCTCACTGGAAATGTCTAAAGTTCCATGAGATGAAAAGCACACCTCCCATCTACTATACCAGTTAGATATAAACCACTTTCTTTCTTATTATAAAGAATCATTAGAAAACAGTTGATCCTCCATTCAGAATTTTGTTTGCTAAGATTTTTCCTGATGGGGTTTCAGTGTAGAATTTTGTTTTCTAATGGATGAGGCTGTCATTCAGAAAGGAGGAAATTGGTGTTGGAAGCACCACTCAGCATAGGGGAGAGTGATCTCACCATATTTGAGAGAAGGCAGCAGTGGGAAGCTAGGGCTATTGTTTCTGTTTACAGGAGTGTTTTGTTTGGTTGTTTTTTCAATAGTGGAAGTCTGGTAAAAAAATCTGACTATGATTCTGCTGCTTCCCTTTTACCTATTATCTGCTTGAGTCCATGACTCGGAGGACATATGAAGGGAAGGCCAGGAAAGAAACCCAAGCACTACACCACTGGTTAACCACGTGGCTGACCTATCAATTCCCTCCCTGGCTCTGCTGTGATCCCCTGAAACCAGCTTTCTCTCCAGAATAAACCTTCAATGGGCAACGTGAGCCTTGATCCGGTACGAGTCACTTAGCCTTGTACACAGTTACTGATCTCTAGACCTCTTTAATTTAGCTGTATGGGCATAACAACAGGGACTCAGATTTAAGGGTAGAGAAAAGAAGCATGCTTTAGCTAAGAACACCATGTTTGCCTGCAACACCAAAATATGACTTGTACAGCTTTGTGAAACTGAATATGCTTCAGTTCACCTTTTGTAGAACTGGAAAAACACCAAGGGATTCTGTCCAAATTTACAATGAATCTGGCTTTATGCCATCCCATGGTTTTGCAAACAAAAAGCCAAATCGACAAAATATAGGAAAAATAAATGCACAACCTGGCTTTCTGAGCCAGTCACTATTATACCTATAATTAATTACCACTTGAGATTTTAGTCTCCTTTAGCAACATTAAATCATTCATTATGTGCTTTCCTGATTTATGACCGATGGAGTTACATTGCTATTATACACATTTGAATTAATATGATTTTATTGTATTAATATCATTTTAATTTCAGAGCAGCTTTTTCAATGTTGTTTTGTTGGTATATATTTCTAGCTCTCTGGGCTTAGTAATTTTAGATAGGCGTTATATCATACATGTCTCTTCTGAACTTGCGCTTCATTTTTTGATAGGGGAAAAGGGAAGAAGTAAGGTATCAGAAAGCAGAGATTACATCAGATCATCTGCAGAATTTGTGAACCTGCATGTGATTATGCAGGCCAAGAAGAAAAAAAGTTTATATAATGAGAAATATTAAGATGAAACAAAGTTTGATTTCACTGTATGAAGAATGTAATGAGTACTTCTTTTTGGCTGTCCTAATGACCATGAGGTACATAATGTATGGAATTGAGTTTGAATAGGTGTAACTCAGTCTGTTTCTGCACTAATCATTTAAATAAAATAATTTAAAGCTAAACTGAATGCATATTTTTCTATAATTATATGTGCATATATATATGCGCACAAGCAATATTGTAACTGTCACAGTGAATAATAACAATTAACCGCTAACTACATATTGTAAAACTCTGCCCACAAATGTTTTAAGGGAAAGAAAAAGGCAAAAAGAAGGAAAAAAAAAACCAGCCACCAGGTTAAAGAGCCTCCCAAAGTTAATTGAAGGGACTCCTAAACTTTGAAGTATGATATTCAAAAAAGAGAGGCTTTTACACTAAAACCCACATTGTTGGAGCTTGTGACACTGTAATTGTTTCAATTATGTATCCACAGTAATATTTTTTCACTTTAACAGGTTTTTCTGTTAATCCTCCTCAAAAGCCACATGTGCAATGTTGTTTAACTGTTTAAGCCATAACTGCATTAATTTATGATATTAAGATCAAGGCTATATAAAACTGATATAAAGACTTTCCCTGCAGCCGTACAGCACTTTTTTCCTTTCATTTCAATTCTCTAATTATCATTACTGCTGTGTAAAATACCATCCTGAGAATGAAGTTGTTAAAAAAAAAAAAAGGACAATCTTGAGAGTAGAATTTGCTGTCACAATGGAAACGCAACTAGCCATTTAGCTCTGTACACAAATGGGAAAACAACCCAACTCACACTCTGATAGATGCTTTTACACCTCAGAACTACTAGCATAGTTCTTGAATCTTACTAAAACTTCAGTACAATGTAGATGTTTAAACCCTTGCCTTCTTAATAATGTGGGGTGCTCTTTTAACCATGTCAGAGAAAAAAAATTAAATAAAGTAACAGGAACTACAGATGTACATGCTCTTGAAGAATATACATTCCCTTGGTAGAAATTATTGTGTACATATGGAGTAGAAATTTCTGGAGTAGGAATGTTTTTTGTGCACAGTCACTTTTCAGAACAGAATGAAACAGTGAAGTCCAATTCCAATAGAATAGTCCGCAGAGAGATAATAACTCTTACAAAAAACAGTTGTTACAGTTAGGCAAAGCAGATAGTCTTTCACAGTTGTTCCAAAGTGGAATCATCTTCTGTATCAAATGACCAATTTTTCTCAACTGTATCAGGTACTATTTCTCCCTGAAATCCTTGCTTCATTCATATGCCTCAATCTTCAGGGCTATAACAACACCCATTAAATGAAAATATTCTTATTAAAGAATGCTTTTGAAATATATGCTTGTTAAATATGCACATGCATTAATTACCATCTACAACACTCAAACACTGCTAAATGTCAAGTACAGATTTAAGTATTTTCCTCATCATTTCCTGAGGAATGGTTTGGGTCTTTGTACTTGTGTCAGGCTTTCTGATTCCCTTGATGATCATAGAATAACAGCATATACTGAGTTGGAAGGGACCCATAAAGATCATCTAACTCTTGGCTCCATACAGGTCCAGCCAAGTCAGAGTATGTGACTAAATGCATCATCCAGAGGTTTCTTGACCTCAGTCAGGCTCGGTGCTGTGACAAATATGGCATGCCACTGTTCTGATCCAGATGCTTGGTTGGGATTTCCTCTTTCTCTGAAGTAGTACTTCAGTATTTCTAACCAGAGGAAAGTTACTGCATGTTGAAACAACCAGGCAAACAAACAAAAGCACTTTTTTTAATATTAAAATTTCTGTATGGAAGAGCAATAACTTGTTTTGCTCCTTTCCCATGGTTAGGCTGTCAAACTGGATAGAACAGTGTTTTTAAATATTACCAGTAGATTAAGGCAGTTTGAATTAAGTCTCCCCGCAGTGCTCATTCCCTAGTCCAACAACATAGGTTTTTGATTGGTATTTTATGTGTTATGCAACACACTGGCATTCCTCATTAACATAAGAAGACTGAGAAGTTTACAGAGGTGCACTTTGTATCTGGTGTTCCTGTGAGATTACAAAAGCCACTTCCTTGATGTAGATACCTTGCAGTTATTTACATAACAAAAAAGAAAAGCCATTCCAAAACAAGAGAAAAGATGCATGATAGCTTAGTGACTGATTGCACTCATTGAATGCAAGTAAGTGCCTGTAAACTAAACTGCAACTGAGTAGTCTATTTTCTTTGTCTGTGCTGAGGGTAAGGCAGAAAATCAAGTAGCAACTTAAATAGCATCCTTTCAACTTCAATAACTTAATATACTGGCAACACAAGGAAGGTATTTTTGGTATATATATACACACCATGTATCATGTATATGATCATTTACTTTTCCAACCTGTTTTCCTGACTTCTGCCACTTCCAAAAAATTCCTTAGATTGCTGAGCCTGGTTCTTAAAATGCAGACACAGGTATGTTCATTCAACTGGCAAAACTGGGCTTGCTGTATATGCCTTGAAATGCTCCAATTAATTTTGATGTGGGTAACTGTGAACTTGTGATGGCATAGGCCTTCTGTGTTTGTTGTGCCACCATCATCACCTGTATTGCTCAAAGGTTTGAGTTCCTCTTGGCTAACAAAGCCTGTCTCTGTCATGTCTACATGTGATGCAATTGTCTGTCCTAACTGATGTGTGGTCAGAGCTCATGAAATATAGATCTTCATAATGGTCTTGTCAACTCATGGAGAGGTAAACAGGCCTTTACAAATTTTCATTTGACTTGTAGCCCAATTAGCCATGTCTTTAAGATAAAATTTTCTATGGATTGGTATATGTCCATAAGGAATTTAATAAAGAAAGGGCTATATAGGTGCGTTGTCTCAAAAGTGAACAGGATCAAGTCAGCAATATGGATTGATGTCTCACATTGTAAATTAAAAGGAAATAGCAATTCAATTATAAGTTACCCTAAGCCTCATGGTAGTGATCCTTTTCTAAAGTTTCTGTGCACTTGGCCCTACTATGCTTCTTTTATTGCTTATTGTAAAACATTTCAATTGAGATAACTGCTCTTTTTGCAGATGTAGGCTGTAAAATTCAACATTAAGAAATTTTATGTCCCAAGTGCCTGAAGAGCTATGACTGAGAGTATTATTGACCTAGAATTTATTTCTGAAGTGATGTTGAAAGAGGTCTCTGTAGCTCCACCCGTGTCTTCCCATGAGTATTATGACCATGTGCTTGTACATCCATTATCATAAAGTTGGATCATAGAACCATAGACTGGCTTGGGTTGGAAAGAACGTTAAAGTTCATCTAGTTCCAACCCCCTTGTCATGAGCAGGTAAACCCTCCACTAGACCAGGTTGCCCAAAACCCCATCCAACCTGGCCTTCAACACTTCTAGGCAGGGGGCATCCACAATCTCTCTGGGCATCCACAATCTCTCTGTTCCAGTGCCTCACCAGTTCCACAGTGAAGAATTTCTTCCTAATATTTAATTTACATCTATACTATTTTAGTTTAAACCCATTAACTTATCACTACACTTCTTGATGAACAGTCCCTCTTCAGCTTTTCTGTAGACCCCATTCAGGTACTGGAAGGCTGCTATAAGGTCTTCTAGAGCCTCCTCTTCTCCAGGCTGAACAAGGCCAACCATCAGCCTGCCAGGAGAGAGGCTCCAGCCCTCTGATAACTTTTGTGGCCATCCTCTGGACTTGCTTCAACAGCAGAGTACCTTTCCTGTACTGGGGGCCCCAAAGCTGGAGACAGTACTCCATGTGGGGTCTTACCAGCAAAGAGTAGAGTACAGTATTGACTTTCTGCTTTGCCTAAAAATATAAGAAAGATTATTCTTCCTCTTTTGCTGGGCCTCAATTTTCACATTACTGAGCAGATGACTAATCAGTAAGTAGTTTGTTTGTTGAGGGTAGGGGGGTGTTCTTGTTTGGTTGGTTGGTTGGGGTTTTTTTATGTCAGTTTTTGTGTTTAATAAGTGAAATACCCGCTAAAAGAGAAGAAAAAAGGGATAGAGAAAATCTATGCTCAAGACCTTACGCGTATAGCTATCAGGACATGTGTGCAATATTTTTAGTTGCTAAATTTGTACTTTTCATGTGTGCATATGTGCATGTATAATAATTCCCTTCTCTCTCAGTTAATTAATTTACCACAGAAATCAAAGCTCTTTCCTTAGTGGTTGATACCAAATGGACTGGCCTTCTAATACCATGGTAAAAAACAAGACTTTCTATGTAGATTGATTGAACTTCACAACTCAGAAAACATGGGAAAGACAGATAGGCTTTCTGAATTCCTTTTCCTCTGAGAACTACTTAAAAACTGTCTCAATGTGAATTACTATGATGTAAATTATTATTTTTGGAAGAGTTAGCTCTATTGTATTTAGTAAAAAATTCTATTCTGTGGCACAGACAGGATCTATAAAAGGCATAATAATTTGAAAATGGTGTAGCTGATAGTGAAAATTGTATGGAGTTCTGTTGAAAATTATGTGCAGTTCTATGAAAGAAACAAGCAATTGCAATAAATGTCTGCTGATGCTCTTTTGGGTTTTTTGTTTGTTTGTTGGGGGAGGTGTGGATTTTAATTTTTTCTTTTCTTAGGATTAAGGTTCTTAGGTGTTGCAGTAGTACCTGTAGATAATAAGAAAAATATTTGCCTCTCACTGTCATGGTGTTGGCCTTCTAAACTTGGGTATTTTATTGCTCTTGAATCGACTTCTATTTTTGCTGTGGTGACACTTCAAAATGAACATCACATCCCTGATTTCCATAAGTACAGATGGAATTCATCAGGGAGCCATAATTCCAATTCTTTCCCTCCTCCTCTCCCTTTGAATGACAAGTGTAATAATAATGAGATCAGAAGAAGACATAATCTTTAAAATTAGAGGAGGAATGGCTAAAGTGAATGGTTGCATTAGTGAACTAAGAAATTACATTTCCATCAAGACAAAATTAGACACTTTCAGAAAATGCTTGGACAAAGCTGAAAATCACATGAGCTTTTCAGAAGATTAGATGTGGCAAATGAGACAGGACATCGTCTATGCACTGCAAAAATGATGTGCCATAAGGCTGTGATATTTAAGACAGGGAGGATGGGAAAATGCAGCCTTTTCTGTCTGAGAGGAAAATGGTAATATTTTGTCCCCAATTGTTATCATGGACACAGCAGTGTTTCAGAAAAGTCTTATCATGACTAGAGGTTTGACGTATTGCATCTACCTCTGGCAGACACCAAGGTCTTTAGGTTTGTTTGTTCTTTATTATTACACTTCAGCATGAGTGGCAGAACTTGTCACAGTGATAAGTACATTTGAACTGGAATGAAATACTTAGGAATCAACATCCGATTTTATATTCTTTTCTAAAGCCAGGGCTAAACAGTTTCTACTTCAGATTGATGTTCCTCTAACAATTGTGGATGATTCTGGTAGCTTTCCTGAAGTTAAAAACACCTAGAAAAGGCAAACAGATTTGTCCTCAGGGGAGATGCCTTCAAATGCATCCTTTTTCCCGTATGGACAATGTCATCATTTACTTTAGAAAGATGGCTTCATGTAATGAGAGATAATGCACTAAAATGAGACGGGATGGAGGCCGCTTTGTACAGCTTCTATATACACTCTCTCTGCCAATCTTTGTAGATCATAATCAGCACATTACATCTGCTACTTATCGTCAACATGAAAAGAAGGTTGGAAAGCAAAATGATGATTTCCATGCTGTGTTTTACTTTAGGGGTAGCTCTTTCCATGCCTGCATTTGGAATGTTGCTTTGACTTCAGTAGTCCACAGTGATCCACAGTGAAATGCAGTATGTTATTATTAAACCTTAAATATACCTCGATACTGAATTTAAACCTTCCAACATACCAGTTCAATTCGAGTCTTAAGAAACTATGAGTTCTCAGCTGAGTGGTACTCATGGATCTTTGCTTTTCTTTTTTTCTTTTTTTTTTCTTTTTTTTTTCTTTCTCTTTGTTTCTTTTAAAATTTTATCCCCCTGCTAATCTTAAAAGCAGGGCAGGAATTACTTTCAAGGTAGAATCATTATTATTTGCATGGCATAGGCTTTCATTTAGTTAGAAACATTTTTTATTACAATTCCCCTGAAAAATCAATGGCTGAAATTGAAGAGAAACAAGAAGTCTCATGAAACTCCCAGTAGTTTTGTTAAATCCAAAATTAAAATAGAACAAAACGACACAAAACAAAAAACATAGAGGTTTCATAAAACTCAAACATATCACCATGGTATCACCATCCTGCTGCTTAACCTACGAGGAGAATATTGCAGAACTGCACTCCATGCTGTGCCTGTGCTTTTGACTGTGTTTTCTCTCCTGTTTCGTTTAAGTATTTAGGGTTAAAAAAGCTGTCAGGGAAATGGATGCCTCAGGGACTAAATAAAACAAAGACAAATCTTTCATTTCTGGGTCTCTGTTGTGGTTGGCAACTGGGTACCACTCAGCCACTCACTCACTCGAGTGATGTGGGATGGGGAAGAGAATTGGAAGGGTAGAAAAGAGAACATTCATGGGCTGAGATAATGACAGTTTAATAGGTAAAGCAAAATCTATTTGTGCAAGCGAAGCAAAACAAGGAATTCATTCACCACTTCCCATGGGCAGGCAGGTATTCAGCTATCTCCAGGAAAGCAGGGCTCCATCATGTGAAACAGCTACTTGGAAAGACAAATTCCATCACTCCAAGCATCTACCTTTTTCTTCTTCTTCCCCGAGCTTTATGTGCTGAGCATGATGCCATATGATACGCAACACCCCTTTGGTCTGTTGGGATAGGCTGTCCTAGCTATGTCCCCTCCTAGCTTCTGCATCCCCAGATGACTCCATGGTCGGGTGGTGCAAGAAGCAGAAAAGGCTTTGACTTTGTATATGCACTGCTCAGCAATAATGCAAACATCTCTATATTACCAACACAATTTTCAGCACAAATCAAAAACGCAGCCCCATGCTAGCTACTATGAAGAAAATTAACTGTATCCAAACCATCACTGTCTCCAGTCTAAGTGTACTTCTAAACCTGTTTCTATCATACGGACTCACCTTCTTAAGCTTAGTGCTCTACACACAAGAAAGAAGCTTGTAAAAGATATGTTTCCTAACAGAACAGAGAAAAACCTGCCAAAAGGAAAGGACAATCTTTCTACTGGTTACTAAGCAGACAACTTCTCACTCCATTCCCTAAGTGTTAAAATACATGCCCATATCTATGTTTAGGTCTTTCTCTAGGTTTCATGTGTCTTGAGTGATTCAGCTGGCACAGTGACAAAGGAGCATCACAGAACCACTAGGTTGGAAAAGACCTTTGAGATCATCGAGTCCAACCATACCTGTCCTCTATTAAACCATATCCCTAAGCGCCTCATCTACCCTTCTTTTAAATACATCCAGAGTCAATGACTCAACCACCTCCCTGGGAAGCCTGTTCCAGGCCCCAAAACTCAGTGCTAAGGAAAAAATGAATGCAACTGATAGGTTTGCGAAAGAGAGATTGACAAAGAAGAGAATGTGATGTGTGGAGCAGGAGACATTTGAGAGTCAAAATTGCAGAAGTCGTTTGGACTACAAGGCATTTCCCATTCATTTGGGATCTTTGTTGTGAGGCCAAATAATTACTCAACTGTGAAGCTAAATCTGTGTTACTCATAAAAGAAAGCCATGCATTGACCTACGACTTTTGAATACAGGTTGTCAGTATTCAGAGTCTTTAACATTAGCTCCCTCTAGAACAAGCTATCCATATGCAAACAGTGCAGACTGCATCACAATACTGAAGTTCCCTGAGACTCTCATGAATCATAAGAAATGTAATTATTTAAAATCTATTTTAAAAGTAATTTGTAGGTCTATTGCAGCTTACAAGTAGGAAGATCTCATATTATGTAACTAAGGGTTTGTTGTCCATGTGACGTAACAGGGTTGGTACTCCGTGTGATATAGCATACTGGCGCTTGAGAATGCAGTCCTTTGAGTAAGCATTTAACGCAATAGATAGAGAAACTAACAACAATGTGCCTTATCCACACTGCCTTTTGGAATTGGGATCCAATATGAACAGCCTCCCAAGGCAGTGGGGAGAAGGAAGCTCCTCTTTGGTAGGGGAATAGAAACTCAACATGGGGAAAAGCCAAAGAGAATGAAAGGTGACAGCAAAAATAAAACCTCAAAGTAAGCTTCTAATATGGTGCTGTGATAAAAACATGATAATATGGTTGTGAGATGATGTTTGCTCCGAGGTGAGTTTGAGTTTGAAAACCATGTACTGTTTACTTATGTGCTCTTATCTACTATAAGCCAAGTCCAGGCCAGACCCTTCCCCCTGTAAATAGACACAGGTATCAATAGGAGGTATTTCAATTTCAGGAGATCATTCTGGAGCTCAAATCCTAAAAACACAACTGTAATTTGTATATTTTCCATCCCATAAATCACTTTTAAATATCTTTGAATCAGGAACCATGAGTGCTAACCCCCTAAGGCCAGATTCTCACTGTCTTCTTTCAAAGAAGGATTTTGTCAGAATTTTTTACCATTTGTGTAAAACATCATTTTTATGCCAATGTACTAATACTACTAAGGACAGAGAAGATTGTAGTATTAAAACTGCAAAATGGTTAAATGGTTTCTGACTGTTTGAACAGTTTTTCGGCAAGAATTCATCACTTTACTTCACAGGCTGTCTTCTCACTTTACCTTAGAGAATTTTAATCCTTTTTCTTTTTTTCTTTTTAATTCTGACTCCCTGATTCTGATGATAACAGACTTCGAATTCTTTATTGATTATAGGGAAAGCAGGGAATGAGTAAGAGATTTCCTATCTTGAACAAACTGACCATTTGTAAATCCCACATTAGTTATTTTTGAGAATGTAAATGAGGAGGAACAGAATGCCACAACCCCTTCTTTATTACAAGGTATAAATGTGCAGGAGGGTAGATTTACATTAGACATTAGGGAGAAATTTTTTCCTGTGAGGGTGGTGAGGCACTGGAACAGGTTTCTCAGAGAAGTTGTGATTCCCTCCTCCCTGGAAGTGTTCAAGACCAGGTTGGTTGAGGCTTTGGGCAACCTGATCTACTGAAGGGTGTCCCTCTCTCTGGCAGGGGGGTTGGAACTAGGTGGTCTTTGATGTCCCTTCCAACACAAACCATTCTATGATTCTATGATCTCTCTTCTCCCATCTGCAGCTGTAGGATAACATTTAAATGTTGTATCAGTGATATTCTTTTAGTTTAATAGCTGTTTTTAGAAAAGATGCATTCCTCATTTTTATGCATAACAATAAGCAATGGCCTTTAAAAAGCAAAGAATAATATATTAGAACCATTTGGATATCTTAGCAGGATCATGTATTTCTGTTCTCTTTTTTTGTGAAGTAGAAGTTCAGTGGCTTTTCTTTGCTCCAAGGGCAGAAAGATGTTACTCTCTGTGGGATTGAGCAAACATGCCTAGAGAACAGATAAATCCGGAGAGGAGTAAATCAACTTAGTGACAAGGAAGAAATGGGAGCGGGGAGAAGTAAGTCTCTTAACCTCGCAGCATGGGAAAGGCATCTGTCTGAAGGACACAACAAAAATTAGTAGGATACAATCAGAGAGATGAGTAAATTATTGCTTAGTGCTACAAGGTCTCTTGTAACGTCACATTCTTAATTTGACAACTGAGTTATAATTTACAGCAGGAATGAATTTGCCGATGGCAGATTTGGCTTGGGACGAGGGAATGCTTACTATACCACTGCAAAATATCAAACCATCTGTTTCATATAGAGATGCACAGATTGAGAAGAATGGGTAGTTCAAAATGTGAGCCAACATTCCTGATTCACATTTTTTGTATAAGAATTTTTTTACTAGTGCTGTTCTTGTTAAAGTACATATACATACAGATGTATACATATACTGTACCTTTAAATATCCTTCTCTGTCAGTCTCTGTCTTGCTTACAAATATAAATACACACAAACATTCAGTTGAAAGTACAGAGTCTATATGCAGTCATCTTCATATCAGAAACAGAAGAAATTCTATATTTGAGATTAAGGCAGGCACCAGGATCAGATGGATTTTCATCCAAATATTATAAAATATTTAAAGACATTTTATATCTCATCTTACTGAGTACTTATAACCATGACTCAAGAATGAAGCTCTTCCAAATTGCATAGGATTTTCTGTTATTTCTTTATTAATAAAAAAATAGCCATTTCTGATATATGGTTCATAAATATCCTGTTACTGAATAAGATTTTAATATGCTTTGAGGAAAAAAATAAAATATCAAAAAGCTTTAGACTTTAATGAAAACCATGTATTGTATCTCAGGAGGTTGCCCCAAGAAGCAAAATGCAGAATACCAGGTTTGAGAAAGTGGTTTAATTCATCCATATCAAGGTGGCTTTACTTGCAGCTGACACACTGCCAGGAATATTCACAGAGGTAGTAAATTTTAGAAAGGTCTTATATAGCCAGATATATAGGTAGGTGGAAAAACATAGTTCTTTTTGACTTAGAGATCCTCACCTACATGGAGTAAGATTATGCTGGTAGCTGAAATAGTGAAGCTAAGACCAAGGCCATCTCTGCTGAAGTAAAACAAAATGAAAACCCTCTAATTTTTGGACCACTTGGCAGCTTAATACAAGTAAAATGAATATGAAAACTTATTAAATTTTCAAGGATAAATGTGAAAAAAGACCTAAGACTCTGGGTCTGGGAACAAGTTTAGGAAGTAAACTTTCATAAATTATTTGCATTTGGCTAGTTTATAGAAATTCCAGTGAGGACTGCACTCTGATACTGTGAGGGACCCATACATATATGTAGAGGTTATGTGGTGAGGAACCATATATATACACCTACAACTTGCAATGTGACTAGACATGATAAACAAGGAAATACTGGCACAGAAAAATGAAGTGACTTGTCCAAAGTCACCCTATATGTCTTTGGATGCCTCATTTTGTTAGCAAAACAATGATATTCACTTAATCTAGCCTAAAATCCATGAATCATCAGAGAAGTCTAGTCTTAGATCAGCATTTCTAAAAGTTTTGATTAAAAAGGAACAGATATTCATAGCTTTCATTGAGGGAAAATGTCTTTCAGAAAACTTCAGATCACAATGTGCTTTCCAACTTTGCAAGCCAAGAACCAAGACCATTTCCCTCCTCACAGCTGTTGGCCCATTGCCCTCTCCTCCTCACCCTCTCTTCTGTCCCTGCCTTCCTCTCTGCACACACCAGATGAGAGCCCTCACCAGTGGGATGCCTTTCAAAGAGGCTAGCTGAGCATGCAAGGCTGGAGAAAGCATGAAAGGATACTGAATGATGGGCTAAGAGGAAGATGCAGGAAGCCTTACCCTAGTGATCAGCTCACACAAGAAGCAATACAAATTGCACCCATAGTGTGTGCTCCTGCTTCTTTTATGAACTATGTTTTGGAGGGGCGGGAGAAATCACCAGGTGCACTGACAGGGTCTGACTAAGCTGCCTACAAAATGATGTACATTGCAGTTGTCTCTTGTTTACCAGGAACTTAATGAAAGATTTTCCTTCCTGAAGTGCAACATTATCCAAGCTGCCCTTGATTTGATGTTACTCTGTTCTACCTTCTATACAAAACTGTGTCAGAAAAACACAGAGTGGCACAGTGCTCGTCAATATTTGTCACTGAATGAAATTCAGGAGGCCTATTTTTCCCAGAGGCAAAGATTTCTGGCTGTGAGTAATTATGTCCTGTTAACATGTTCTGTCTATTCCTAAGGTATTTTTGGAAGCATATGTCCCACCTCTTCACTGCTCTCAGAGAATTTTTGTGCCAAGGCTTAAAACTCCAATCAGATAATCCTGAGAAAGCTACAGTAAGATAAAATTTTGAATACCAAATCTGCAAGGCAAGTTTGGATTTGGCATAGGAAAACTTGAAGTTACCAGTCTGATCCTGGTTTGCCTTCCACCAACTGGCACTGAATTAAAACAGGACAGGTAATGTTCTGGAAAAAAAGTTTCCAACAAATTTGTTCCAAACAGTAGCATAAGATGAATCATAAGTGTCTTAGCTGTCTTTATTTGAGTCTTTATTAGATTTGCAGGATCCAGCTTTTAGATAGCAAATTGGGGGTTTTGTTTTGTTTTGTTTTTCCTTATTCTTATATAAAACATTTTAAGTCTCTCTAACATCTTGTATGAGGTCTTAAGATGCTTTTATATATATGTATATATGTATATATTTGGTCTGGGTTAATGTAATAATTATAATTTTGACCAATATTCTCAAAGCTGGCTCTGGTAAATCCAGGTTTGCCAACACTGGAAATGCCCCCAGCTGTCCTCCCTACTGCTCCCTCTGCACTGGCACATCAACTATTTCAGTTTCTGATCTAGTATTCAAGCTTGATGTACCAGTGAAAATGGGTTTGCTTTAGCATTCCACTCAGCAAACTGCAGAAACAGAGGCTTAGGCATAGATACCTATGCACACAGGGTGGAAATCTCTGTAAGAAGCGTGAATGAGCTACGTTGAGTGCTTATCTAACAGAGCCCTGAAAGTTAAGCCACATATCTTGGCTACTGAATATTTCTAAAGAAGAAAAACGTGCAGATCTAAATGCTTGGCAAGGAAAAATAGTTTCTGAATGCTTTAAAGGCAAAGATGAGATTGATCTTGCTTTGTTTACCAGTAAGGAAGCAAAGTCTGCTGAAGAAAGAGCTAAAATGAGTCACTCCTATTTCTCCTCTCCTTTACTCCGTGCTCTTTACTGACAGAGACTTGCAGCAAGACAGTGTTGTCTGGTTTTGAAACTTATACACAGGGAAGTAGGGAATTAGCAGAAAAATTCAGTAAAGGTTCTGACAGGTCAGTATTTTTGAATTCATTCCGATAGTTCAGGCTTTTCTTTCAAAGGTTATTTTGAAATAGTTTTGAAATAACATAATATTGTTTCATCCTTAGAGAGCCCCCAGGACTTGGAGATTGCTACAGCCAAAAATCTCAACTATTACTTCTTTATCTGTCATGAATGGTCCAGAAAGAGCATAAATGTTAACTGAAACTGGAAGTACTGTTTTTAACATAATGCAGAAGTGTGCCCACATTGAAGAGTAGACTAATCTTTAATTTATTATCTCTGGCCTCAGAAATATTTGGAGTCCAGTATCTGTGAGTTTTCAGGTGTTTTCTGTATTAAATCAGATTCAGAAGAGATTTAAAACCTGTTGTAATTTTGAAAAATCAAAGCTTCTTGCTCTTTAGTCTATTCCACACATCTTCGAAACGAACACAGTTGATTCTTGTTTAGCCTGAGCAAATAGTGCAATAGGTCATTTTCTGAATTTCAGTTTCCCTGCAATTAAAACAGCTGGTTTTGGAGCTGCACAAGTAGTAGTTGTTACCTCTTTAAATAAACTGCCTATGATATACATAGATTGCTATCGGGTCTCGGCAGATATTATAATATCAGAAGATATTATAATGATAAATGAGACCTGATTACATTGCTTTTCAATGGCATTAATTTACATGTTTGTAGAAGTCTGTTGGGATTGGGTTTTATAGCTACTGTAATTTGTAGGCTTTTGACATTGCTTTGGGATAACTTGTCTAATTGGCTTTTTCCTCTCATCAGAATGGAGGATGTTTTGAAGCTGACATCACGGCGGACATTATGCTACAAGGGGTTTCTTTGGATTGTTATATGCAAGATTATTTCCTCTTGTTAGTCTTTTGTACTTGTCATTGAAACTTTTTTTCTGAGCTGTAAAAGCCTCTCTCTTTACACAGTAAGAACATGATGGAAAAATGGAAAATGTGTCAAATAAAAATTCATGAAAGGACCACCTATGCAGCAATCGGCTGGGGGGGGGAGGATTGCTTCCCCTGATAATTCTAAAGGCAGATCATTCTAAAAAGATACATCAGCCATGACAAGATGTGCTAAAAGAACAAAGTGCTCAATAATCTCTTCCGAATGCATTTTTTTCTAATGGCAATTTGTTTTCAGAAATTAACTTCTGGCACATCCAAGATTACAATAGTGATATTGCTGGAGTTGGGCAGCTTTTGAATAATTAGAAACTTAACCAACCAGTGAGTCTAATCTCGTATTTCTTGTATGTTGAAGATTTTCACTGACTTGAAGAGGAGGGTGTCTGAATATACATATATCCAAAGTTCAGGGGTAATATTAATTTTTCTCAAATGAAAAAAAAAAATTAAAAAAGAAATTCCGTAGTAACCCTACATAGAAATTTCAAGGTGCACCACACAATTATTTAAGGGAGCTTATTTATTAATGTAAAACTCATTAGGAGACATACAGCTGCTTTGTATTTTGTGTCTGAGGAGCAAAGATTTTGTTTTGGAAATACTGGGAAGGGAATCCTGCCTCCTTGTATACTCCCTTTTGAAAGACAGTCATTGGGAGTGTTCTTTCTTCCTGCATACACTGTCTGCTTGAAAGTTGAACTCATTGTGGATATTATAGATAACGTTTCTTTGAAAAGTTAAGATTGGATTTTTTGCACTCACTAGTTGGTTTAAATTTGCTATTCAAACTTTTTGTGTGTGTGTATGTGTATATGCAATTTCTGTGCAGTAATTGCCTTTAATGCTGCTTCTTTTGCCCCACTTCCTACCCAACAGAAATATTAGCCATTGAGTGTTTGCCTCCAGATTTATCCTGATTTAATACAGGAAATAAAATCCAATCCTTGCCATTGCCAAAAATATTTTCT
>VZTU01006151.1:135902-160225 GCA_013400835.1 Zapornia atra | reverse complement strand
GTGAGACAGAAAAGATATGATGACAATTCTTTCTGTATCAATAAGAAAAAAACCTCCAACGCACAATTCTTACTGTGCAAAATAAGTGCAGTAATGGAGTGTCCTTGAGGTAATTACAGCATTCACTCTCACAGGATAAAGTGGAGACTGATGGTCAACCATTATAGAAGATAGTTAACGGCATGCGATGCAAAATAGGTATCTTTCCTCCTCTCCTTGCTTCCTACATATCTTCTCATATATATAGCTCACTTATAGGTAGTCACTCTAATGTCTACAAAAGTAGATGCTTATCTGGTAAAGGAAAGTTCAATTACTAAAACAACACTCCCTCTTAGAATACTAAAAGGCTTTAAACTTTGCAGCTGTTTGTATTTTTCCCCTGCAGTCTACAAAAAGTTGTTTGTTTCTTTTCTTCTGAACAACTGGTATTTTTTTAAACAAGTCTGTTCAGAAAGTTGAAAGAATCTGTGAAAAGACTTCAGAAAATCTTTACATCCAGCAGCCACTTAACTGAAGGATTTTCACTGATTCTCCTAGACTTATGCCTGATGGATTGTACAAACATTTGAATCAGGGAACCAAGTAGACAATTTTGTACTCACAAAGCCATGAAAATTGGCTTCATGTATTAGAAATACCTACTATGCGGTATATTTTAAACACATTTCAGTATTTCAGGTGCTGTCTTTTCTTTTTCCAAGCAACAAAATTGTGCATTTTTCACTATGAAAGTTAATATTTCAGTATATTTTAATTCTTTTGAAGAAACATTTTGGTAGATAAGATATGCAGAGATATTTAAGAATGAATCCTAATGAAACTAAAATAAAATTAAAACTTGAATGGGGAAATCAAATTTAATGTCACAGATGTCTAGAATATTCACAGAATCATTTTAAATGACTGGGTTTTTTTCTGCATGTTCATATCATGTATAGTTCAGCAATGCTAAAAGCATTTTTGTATACTCTGAGCAATTGAAAACAGCCGTTAGTCACCAATAATTGCTAAAAGGAATTGCCTGCATACACTTCTCTATGTACTACAGCAAAAGCAAATAGAAACCACTCAGCGCCTCCAAAACTTGATGTTACCTCAAGCTTTAAAAAATGTTATACAACCACATTTTAAAAATGCATAGTTTTTGTAGAACATGAGTTCAATGTTTAATCTCTCTTTCTCCAGTAATATTGGATGAGCAGGTCAGTATTAGAATACTAGTAATTCATTGAGCACCACATGGATAAAATATATCTAGCCCTGAGGATCATATTTCCAATTATGCTTTATTTGCATAAAAGTCATTACAACAGATAGACACAGTTTCCGAGTTTCTCATTCAAACATCCTGAAGGCTGGCCTTCCTGATTTTCCCTCATGCCAAGGCTCACAACTGCAATGAATAGAAGTGCTTACATTTTATTTTTTTTTAAATAAATTGAATCTGTAATCTTAAGAGTAATGTAGATTCTTTTTTTTCTTTTAAACATTTGCTATTTTTAACTACACTTTAGATATATTTGTAAAAGTTTGCACTCATGTGACTTAAAGACAATCAGGTAGATATAGGACAGGGCAGCTAACATTAGATTGGTGGTTGCTAAAGTATAATGAGATGTGATTTTGTTAAAAAGGCACAGTATTTCATCTTAGACCTCATTGCTTTAAGACATATGTGGGTAGATTTCAGTGTTCATCCTGAGCCTAGATATATACAATTTTAAGACTCTATATTATTCTGTACATTGATGGAGCAATGTCTATTTTCAGTGTTAGGTCCAAGTGCATACAGTATTTCCTCTTGTGAATGTAGAAATCAAATTTCTATTCCAGCTTCAAATACAGGAAGGGTATGCCACCTATGGAATCAACCATTTTCATTCACACTACCCAGGGAGTATAGTGATAGGACACAGAGAATGTAGTGATAGGAAAAAGGGCAGTCGCTTCAAGCTGAAGGAGGGAAGGTTTAGACATTATGAAGAAATTCTTTACTGGGAGTCTGGTGAAGCAGTGGAACAAGTTACCCGGAGAGCTTCTGGAAGCCCCATCCCCTGGAAATATTTAAGGACAAGTTGGATGGGGCTTTGGGCAACCCGGTCTAATAAAGCTGTCCCTGCCCACGGCAGGGGTGTTGGAACTAGGTGATCTTTGAGGTCCCTTCCAACCCAAACCATTCTGTGATTCTATGATACATTTTTTTCTGAGTATACAGAAATGCCAGAATAACAGTGAAAGAAGTCAGCATAAGTACAATAAAAAAGGTACATTCAGTGACAACCAGAGAAGAAAGAGAGAAAGAGGGGAGGAGGAAGAGGGGGATGGGGAGTGGGGAGGGAGGGAGGGAGGGATGAAGGCACTCAGTGTGTTCACATATCCACTATTAATAAGAAAAACCCACAATAAAGACTGCTTTAAAAAGTTATTAGGAAAACAAATATCCAAGCATACACTTTTTCTAAACTGAATCTATAATTAAAATAAGAGTGTTTGGACATATCTATGTTCTGAGGTATGTATTTTATATGTCTGGTGTGTGAACAGCAGTGAAGCAAAAGTATAAAATAACTTGTTACTTCTGTTAGTTGAGAACTGGCAACTTGGAGAAAAAAATCAATTCCCATTTGAATAACAGACTAATGATCTTTAAAATGATTTTAAGCTCTGAAAACAGATTTTGATATAACTATTTCAAAATGGGAATTATCAAATACAAATTAAATATATTTTTATTTTGAAAATTTTATGTATACGCTTTACACTTTCATAATTAAAAAACATGCAATAAGTATATGAGAGGTTTCAATGCAGCTGAACCTATATGTATTGTAACAATAATGCAGAAAGAGACACCTACCTTCTCCAGTAAATTTGCATGGCCCCCCTTTCTCAACTAATAAGCATGTATGAAATGGGCAGGGTAAAAGAACTATAGAGAAACTACTGGTTACTGACACACAATGATGTTTATCCAGTAAAAAAATCAGCAAAGTGTTCAGGGAAGGCGTCTACATCAAAACAGGCTCAAAGGAAAGTGCCATGGTTTGGCTGAAGGAAACAGCACAATTGACATTTTGGTGGAACCAGAAGTTTCCTGTTTGGAAGGATAGGTATTCCTGAGCTCCCACTATCTTCATTTCTGTGTGACACAATGTTTTGAGGTCTTTCTATTCTAGACAAGTCTTTTTCAGTTTCACCCACTTAGAAGCAGGCAGAAATGGAAGTCTGTTTAGTAACAGCAGCTAGCTGAGTTGTTCTGCTCCCTAACTCCTGCTCATGTCTCTTGACAGTCTGGCAGATGCATTTTTAATTGGTATTTAGTAACAACAGACATTAAGTCACAGTTTTATATTTGTCAAAAGGCTTTTTAAATTTTACAATAGCTTGTCTCCCGACTAGTTAAAACTTTGTCAATCAGTGAAATTACAGAACAAGTTAATTTACATTTCAGCAAATGTGTTAAGCCTTTTACAAAAATATCTTTGCAACTCAACCTTAATTTCATCCAAACTTTTTCACAGTGGAATATCATCAGTCAGCAGATGCTGTAAAAGTAGTTGACACATTGTTGACATGCAAAAAAGGAAGTAAACTGTGCCGTATGGGAGATGAAGTTTGTATGTGTACAAAGTGAAACTGCAGAAATAATGTTAGGATCGAAGTCAGTACTAGACAAAAGAAGCTGATGAGAATAGGAGAGCACAGAACTCAAAGTAAAGAGGTGCCCAGAGAGGATACATATGCTAGAAATTATTTCTGCCACTGAATCCTAGATCACTTACAGCTGGATTGAGTGTCTGTGTTTCTGTCTCTCTTGCTCTTCATCCAGCAGCTGTCTAGAAACTGTAAAATAAAATTGGAGGAAAAGGCAAGTACCTGTTATTAAGCCAACAAGATAAAATTATGTAAAAAGAGACATGCAAATAAAGGCAAAATTTAAATGAGCAAAAAAAGAGTTATTAAAAAATACAAAAGGACAGTTACATTGTTACGATGTCAAATATAAAATTTAAACTAGTGCTTAATAAAAAACATAGAAAGCATTTTGCAAGTCATGAAAAGCTCAGGGAAAAAGGTTATTTTCAAAGAAGAGTCATGGAAATGATTAAAGGGATGATTGGACTTACTTATTAGAAAAGATTAAAGGGATAAATACAAACAGTTTAATGAAGTAATTAGGTTAGGTAAGAGAGGAAGACATAATAAAAAACTACAAACTTCTGAAGGCAGTAATCGCCAAGGAAAGAGAGGAATAATTTAGCCTGATACAAGACAGTATAATTAGAAGTAAAGGAATTAAAGTTAAAAAGGGAAAAAGAATACACTGAGCAGCAAAGAAATACTCCCTCACCTATGAGATGAAAAAAGGTAGAAGTGGTGAGAGTCCATATCTAAGGGTAAGTAGATAAAAGGACTGGAAAATATAACAAACCAAAACAAAAAAAATTAAAAATTGCTTCTGAAAGACTGCATGCAACTGACTACAAAATTTGCATTCCATGGTTATTGTTTACCTTGTAAAAACAGTACATTTAAAAAAATAACTAGAAAGATTTTTTCAAAGACCTTTTTCTTCTGCTTCTGTGTAAGACTGTCAGTCCCTGTCATCTCATTGAACTTTAGTGTACTGTTTGGTGTGCAAAGTCCTCTGGGAGAATGAAGAAAGCTTTTTGTACAATCACAGTGAAAATCATAGAAGCAGCAATAAGCAATGGGAGGTATGAAAGGCTCAAAGCCTGATCTTCATCTTGCTTATTAGTAAAAGTTAGGTCTTTATGAAGAGACAGTGTCAGCCTTTCAGATCTGGATTCTTTGTTTCCTTACCAGATGTACTTCACAGTTCTGTATGTGACTCCTTTATATCTTACCTGCTCTCTGTCCATTTCTTGTGAAGTTAACTTTATCACAATCCCTGTTGCTTCCTTAGCAAGCTCTCACCATTTCCCTGTCTTCTTCCTTCTCCTCATAAACAACGTTCAGCAGTTTTCCCTTTTCTTTCAAACAGACTAAACTCTCTCCATCTCCTTTCCACCATTACTTCACACTACAGCTCTTGCTCTTTCCTCCATTTTCTGCTCCATCTCCCTTAACATCCCTACTTCTGTACCAACACTGACATGGGGTAAATATCTCAGTCCTGCACTCCCTCCCCTGAGCCACCACCTTTGTACCTTCCAAATTTCCTTGTTCAAAGACAAGTTCTTCTAGTAGGAGGAAAAGAGAGGCCAGTACATTTAATTTTTTTTCTATGTATGAGTGCTGTACAAACCTATAGAATTTCTAGTATAATACAAAAAAGAAAAAAAAAAAAAAGGAAATATTGAAGCCAAAGGTCCAATGTTAAACAGCAATTTTCAAAATCCTTTTCTCGTGTTCAAAAATACCCAAGTAAGGTGTGTTCCAAAACACTTGTTAGGACTTAATTTCTTTTGCAGGCAAAGGGAAGACAGGATTATAAAGTGAATAACCTAATATTACCAAGAGTTTTAACTGAAGAACAGATAAAATCGCTCAGTTGCTAGAGGACAGTCATGCACTGGCATGAAGCTGAGCTCTGATCTGTTTTTTGACTTCAGCTTCTGTTTCCAAGACATTTTACCCAATGATAAAGGCAAACAAAAATATTCCTGCCGTGTGCTATGGTTTCCCAAAGCCCTCCATTAATCACAATGCCTCTTTTCTTAACTAATGGAGGTTGTTATACTATCTATCATTGTTCAAACTTGTATTTATATTTTAAAAGCATTGTAGGTCGTAGTGCTTTTAAAAAATTAGTGCACATATTTAATGGTTGTCTTCCTATTGAGAAATTTAAGGTATAAAATAAAAAGAGATGCAAAAGGAAAATTAATTGTCAGTGTAAGGATAAATTTTTACCTCTATGTACAGAAGGGTGTTTTTTCTCCCTTTTTTTTTTTCCAAGTGTGCTGCAATACTTCTAACATATTTCAGAATTATCTATGGTAACATTTTAGAAAATTATATACATTGCTAATATTGACTTACTAGTTTTGGTAAGATCAATTTTTAAACAAACTTTAAAATAAGAAAACCTTAAAGACTCCCTGACAAGTTTGAATGTCTAAGAGGTAACAATGACCTTGATATGCTACATAAAAGAGCTAGAGTGCCTTGTGAAAGGACCATATAATATTTCAGCTATTCCCTCAGTTTGGGCAACTGGAAAATATCTGTAAGAATTCCACACATAATTAAGAATGATTACATTTTTTTCACTTTTTCTCAAATTAAAAATCCAAACTAAAACTAATCTTGTGAGTTTCCCGATTCAAGTGCTGTTACTCAGTTATTACTCTAAAGATCCTACACTTAGAGTTCAGAAATGGCTAGCCTTAGCCTAAGAAATGCAAAGTGTGATCATGTATTTTTTTGAAGGAGGGACTTTTTTTTCCAAATTATATAATATATATATCCGTAAGTGTGCATGCAAGTGATTTTCCATATAATGAAAATAACGGAAGATCTGTTTTACTTTATATTTTAATTTTTTAATTAGCTTTTTTGATTGATGAGAAACTATGAACATAAGCAGTATTAAAGGAATGCCCTTAACCCTAAAATCCCGAGATTCTGTTGAAGATTTTAATAATTGTTTTCTTTTCAATTTTCCAGTCTGTCATTTTTTGGTTGCTCACATAACCCTTTTTTCACCTTGTTCTTGATTAGATGACTAATAGATGACTCACAATGTGTGGTGGAATTCAAAGTGATTTTGCAAGCTGTGGGCTATTTATACAATTTGAGATTCTCTTGAGTTGCTCAGTTCAGGTTCCTTTGGGAATATTAAGTTGGTTTCAGTGATAATTTAAGATCAAACTATAAGGCATGATGACAAGTCCCACATCTTTTAAAGTTTTATTTACTTACTAAAAGGTGTCCTTATATTCTTTTCTGACTAGACAGGTCATGTGCTGAAGGAGGTATTACTGCTTGCTTTCATTTGACACTTTAAATGTAGTGAATTATGATAGTCATCACATCAGCCAATCCAACTGGACCTGAATAAAACCTTTAATCATCTAGGGATAAGCTGGATGTTGTACAATGAAGTATCAAACTGAATTTGCAAATAAAGTGAATAGAAATTTCCAGTAAAGTGGTATGAAGGAAGCAGAAGTTCTAACAACAGACTTCTCTATATTTTGGGTTGTTTTTTTTTTTTTTTTTAATTATTATTATTTCTATAGTGAGTGCATTTAAATATGTCAGATTCTTACAACATCCTTCTCATTAAGTTATACATCCCTGTGCTATCAGGAATATCAGCTAAATGTATGCTGTATAACTGTATCTATGCTCTGACCTAACAGGCATTTCAATACCATCCTATCTCCATAAGATAGGTCAGAAAAAAGAATGCCAGCGAAAGTGCTTTTTTTCACTGAACCACAAGTCATCTCTAGACTAGTACATTTAAGACATGTTTCCATCAGTATGACTCTGATTTTGTTCAGGATCACACCCACTTGTGTCATATCAGAGCACATTCTGGAGACACAAATTATATCTTTAAAGCTCCTTCACCATCTAAAAGATTTTTCCAGCTTTGGTCTAAGCCTTCCATGAGCCTACTGTAGTGCTGGCAATACGTGTAATTAGAAAAGCAAAAACCTTTTCACTGCCCGGTAGTTCTCAGCAGTTGCAATGACCTCTTTGAGAGGCTCCTTACAACTTCTTTATGCCTGACACACACAAGAGTGGTTGCAAAATCCAGAGGACAGAATGTCAGTTTAAAGCCGCTTTTAGTTAAATACCTCTCAGATCTCCTGCCAAGCACTTCTTTGTGGGACCAGCAGATATCAGGAGCTACATGTTGTTGCTCTCTCCCTTTTAATATTTTTGAGGTAGTAGCAGAAAGGCTGGAACATGCCAGAATCTATTTATGAGTGGCTGCCACTACCTGACCTTTTTTATCCAGAGTGTTTTCTAATAAGTAAAGAATTAGCACCCAAAGAGTAACAGTTTGTAATTTCCTGTCTTAACTGTGATATGAATATTACCCTTTTGAACTCCATCATTACCCTCTTACTCATCTGAAAATGATACATAAAATTAAAATCAGTAGCTGAGACTATAATTCTCTCTATTCAAACCACAGGGGAAAAAAAAAATCCAGGAAGAGAGCTTGTGTTTTCAGACAGCAGATTTCAAGAGCATACTGCATTTAGGTAAGTAGATACACCTAAATATTAACTTTGACTACCCAGGATCACTGGCAAAGAGCTATACCAGCTTCATACCTGTTTGATTTTTTTTTTTTTTTTTTCACGTCATGGGGTCAAGATAAGGACAGGGAAATCACTCAGTAGGTATCATGGGGAAAAGAGCATCAATTTGGGGAAATTAATTGTATTTATTGACAATTAAACAAAGCAAGATATTGAGAAATCAAAACAAATCTAAAAATACCTTCCTGCCCCCCCTACCTTCTTCACCAAGCTCTCAAATCTTCTACTGCTTCCTCTCCTATGGCTAGTGCAGGAGGATGGGGTTGGAATGAGAGTTAAGTCAGTTCACAGGACTTCATCTCTGCTGCTTCTCCTCCTCACATTCCAGCACGGGGTCCCTCCCACAGTTCTTCATTAACTTCTCCAGGGTGCATCCTTCCCACTCGCTACATTTCTTCAAGAAACAAACATGAGCTTGGGTCTTTTCTGTGGGACAAAATCCCTCAGCAATGGACTGCTACAGCATGGGTTCCCCATGGGGAAACAGTTCCTGCCAGAAAAAGCTCTTCCTGTGTGGCTTCTCCACCATGGGCCACAGTTTCTGCCAGAATCCTGTTTCAACAGCTCTCCATGGGCAGCAGCTTCTTTCAGTGAACCTCCACCTCCTACAGCAGTAGATGCAGCAGGACTATACCTCCACAGACTGCAGTGTGGATTAATTTACTCTAGAGTGGTCTTCCATGGGCTGTAAATGGACAACCAGCATAACCATAGTCTTCTGTGTATACTGCTCTGGCACCTGGAGCACATTCTACCCCTCCTCCTTCACTGACCTAGGTGTCTGCAGGGCTGTTCCTCTCACATATTCTCACTCCTTTCTCTCAGCTGGTGCTGCACAGTGTTTTTTACCCCATCCTCATTTAATCTAGGATAATTTACTTTCTAGCAGCTGGGGAAATGTCATGTTTGGGAGTTAGGATGGGAGCAGTTCTGATAACACTCTGATGTTTTAGTTTTGCCAAGCAGTCAAGGACTTTTCAGTTGTTCATATTGCCCTGCTAAAGAGAAGGGGGCAGGGGCAGGAAGCTGGGAGGGAATACAGACCCAAACTGGCTAAAGGGGTATTCCATGCCAGATATGTCATGTTCAGCATAAAGTAGGACTGGTGGTGGGAGGAGTGCACAGCTCCAGGACGCATGACTTAGGGATGGCACAGTTTCAGGACAGCTCTGAGCTGTATGGTGTGAGTTGTGCAGTTCAGGGAGAAACTGCATTGTGTTTCAGCAGTTTTGTATATTTTCCTATAAAATCCTGTTATTGTTACTTCTCCCTTCACTTGCTGTCCCAGTACCTATCCTTATCCCTATCCATGAGGCTTTTTTGTTTTCTTTTCCCTCTCTTGCCCCACCCAACCCCATGCCCATCACTCCCTCCCTGCCCCCCCCACCCCGAAAGAGTGATGGGACAAGGGTAATGGCTTTAAACTAAGAGAGGGTAGATTTAGATTAGATATTATGAAAGAAATTCTTCACTCTGAGAGTGGTGAGGCACTGGCATATGTTTCCCAGAGAAGTTGTGGATGCTCCCTCCCCGGACGGGTTAGATAGGGCTTTGGGCAACCTGATTTAGTGGAGGGTGTCCCTGCCCATGGCAGGGGAGTTGGACTAGATGATTTTTGAGGTCACTTCCAACCCAAACCATTTAATGAATCTATGATTCTATGATCTGAGAACCAAGTAGTTATTCACCTTTTTCTTTAATCTACAACCATCACCAGCTCCTAGGCTCCTTATTTAAGACAACTTCTCAAGCCCTCATAGATGTAAATGGTTCTTATACAGACAATCTAATCAACTTCTTTGGCAGCTTGAAACATTCAACATCACTCATGACTTCATCAACTTGCAGAGTCGAGCCCTTGCTAATTTTAATTTATCAGTAGGCTAGCACTAACTTGCTCTCCTCAGACCTTCTGACTCTGATTCTTCCTTTGAGTTGTGTAGTGTATTAGCAGATGCTGTGATAATATTGATTTTATATAATTTCATATTGGACATATTTGAAACTACAGCTCTTCACAGGGGCAGGTAATTTATTTAGTTTCATTCTGAGGTTTCAGTTTTATCATTGTAGGCAGATGCTGTTGTTATTTCCAGATTTATAAAGTAATGGAATAGTCTCTGGAGATAATTATTAAAATTCTTCATAATAAGCAATTAAACTACAGGGCAAAAATAATTTTAATTACATTTACTCTACCTCATATGTGGAAGTTGCATGTTTCCTATGTCCAGAGGTCTTCTGTGACGTTTTGTATAACATCTCTTCAATTATTTTCAGCAGTGTTCTGCAATCCTCAGTTAAGCTTTCCTTCTAAAAGGGCTTTTATTTTTCATCTGTGTTCCTATAACTGAGTTTGTTACATCTAGGAGAGGAGTGGTACAAAGGATAAGAAAACTAGGCACACATGATTAAAACTCTCTGCCACTTACAAAAACTAAAATAGCTTTGTTGCTAAGAGCTGCTGTAATCTCTCAGACAGTGGATGAAAACATATATGCTCTAGGAGAGATGTACACCACTGGTTGAAAAATAAAAGTCATAAACAAAGAGAATGCAGTGGTGGACTGAGCTTTATTTCTACTCTTATGAGAAAAAAATCGTGCATCATAATATATTTGTATTTCACACAAAAGGAATTGTGTGGCTAATGGATGGAAAATAATTTCATATTTAATGCACCTATAGAATAACCCATAACATGATATAGTTAGCATGAAAGTTCCTAATATTTGTTCTCAATTTTCCAGCCCAATGCCTTCAGTGAGAAAGGTTTGATTTTTTTTTTCCCCCCCCACCCCCTAATTTCTCCATACAAAGCTGTCTGGATTCATGTTACTGTGATTGATTTTAAAATGGTTGTTTTCCTGTGGGGGGCAAATATGACCACAAATACGTAAATAACATGCTTTATTGGTTGCCCATAAAAAGCCATGCTAAAAAAATATCAGCACATATTTCAAGTTAAAACAACCAACAGGCAGGACACCAAATTCCAGCAACATGGAAATCATATAGAATTATACAATATAATTAATCTCCTCATTTTCTTTCTTTCCTCTTCTATTTAATTTTCATTTGTAAGTTTTACCTGACAAATCAAGCATTTGTCACTAGTACCTAATGTAACAAAGCAAACACCAAGTTTCATGATTTCTTAGCTTAACAGTAATTTTCACACAGAATGAGAAGTTACAGATTTTTAGACTAAAATGAATAAAGAAATAACTTTGTAACAAAAAACCCTGTCATGGTTCAGCCCTGGCCAGCAGCCTTTAGTACCACGCAGTCATTCGCTCTCCCCTCCCCAGCAAGACAGGGGAGACAATAGGAAGAGTGAAAGTGAGAGAACCCGTGGGTTGAGATAAAAACAGTTTAATAGTGCATACAAAAAAGGAAGATTATAATAATATATATTAATAATATATACACAAGTGTTGAACAGCACAGTTTCTCTCCACACAAAATTGATGATACATGAGACCCCCAGCTCCTGCGCAAGAACTGCTCAGTCTCTCAGCCCACACCTTCAAGCAAAGCAAAACAAGGAATTCATTCACCACTTCAAATCTGCAGGCAGGTGTTCATCTGTCACCCCAAATTTGACGCTGCACAAGACCACCACCTGCTGCACCAGGCATACTGCTGTGTCCCCCAGCCCCAGTCCCAGTTACAAACAAAACATGACTTCATATGGTATGGAATATCCCTCTGGCCAGTTTGGGTCAGCTGTCCTGGTGGTGTCTCACAGCTTCTTGGGTTCCCTCTGCCTTCTCATTGTGCATATGTGTGTGTGTGCATATAGAAATTGTGTTTATGTGTGTGTGTGTGCTTGCTTATAACTGTGTTTGGCAAAGCTTTTTAGACTATGAACATTAATATAATTTCTTTATAATGAGGAATAGGAACTCTTGGGCACCAAAATGCTTCTTCAGACTAGAGGAAGACCCTCATACCTGTAGGGGACGTTATCTATCTCAACATCTGTCATAAGGACAACATGGGACCCAATCCTGGTAGGTTTTGGAGAGTTGGAAACAATCTCTATACACAGTGAATTCATGACCTAAGTGAGGCACTTATTTGGACAGGATGAGGTCACAGGGTTTTAGACCAAATGAGGTGAAAAGGGTCCTTCCATAAATCTTATGTTCACTCTATTTTAAAGTTTTATATTTCAACTTTCAGGAATTTTTGGGGGAGAAAAAAAAAAAAATCTTGCTTTTTAGTTTAAATGAATGATCCTGACAGAAAACTGATTCAGAAGTGTAAATCAAATTAATTCAAATTCTTTTGGTCAATTTCTCACGTTTACAGACAAAAAAAGCTTTGGAAGTGAATGGGGGGAAGTATTTAGTGTATATTCTGTGTGCATTTGTGGAGAACCTCCTGGGAAATTAGATAAATAGTATTTAATTTCAAATAATATATTCCAGATATTTGAACAGGTTTTAGAAAATTTTTTGTTCTTTGATAACATACTGTTAAATCTTGATTTAGTGTTTCAGTGCAAATTTAGTTCAGGATCAATGTTACTATTTTGGAACCTTTTGAATAGATAGGTATCACTTTGGTATAATTTTATAAACAATGACTGCTATCCTACCTCGAACTGGAAAAATCCTGGCTCTTCATAGAAAGCAATCTTTCCTCAGAACTTCTAGTGTAGTGTGTAGATAAAAAATCTATGGCTTGTTAGCAGTTTCTGTGCTGCTGAGATACACTTGTTCACAACTGGTATTTGGGTTATTTGAAACCTTTTTCACAAGATTCTGTGTAGGAATGAAGAGCACCAAACTAGTACGCAGCATAGATCCAACTATTTTGTTCTGCAGATCCATCAGAAAGCCTGTCTCATAGTTCCTACAAGGAAAGTGATTGCAAAGCCTCACCGTGTCTCCAAGCTGTGAAGTCTACTGGAAGAGCTTATATTCAATTTGGCTCTCTTTAAGAGGAGAGATTGGTCATTTACTGCATTCAAGCACCCCAAACTTTTGTTGGTCTCTAAATCTGGAAGTCTAGGGAAACACTTGCACCTTTATTGATCATTTGTTACCAGCTAAGGCAGCTATTTGGCAGGAGGCTGATCCTCCTGTCCCTGTAGGAACCTAAGTTATCAAACAGAAAAAAAATCCAAGAAGCCAAAGCAATATTTTTAAAGTTATACGTTCACAATGACATGTTCTATGGTTCTGTATCTTGTCATCCAAATAAGTAGCTTCTGTTAAAGCAAGGCACAAAATCTCTTTTGATTTGCATGGAAGTTGGGGTTTCTGCTGTAATTGAAAATTAGTCTTACCCACCTACATTTTATTTAAACTTCATATCCTAACATATGGAAATAATGGTTTATGTCTTTGTAAGGAGTGTGGTCATTCTTTAAAACTCTTAACATTAACCTTGCTCATTTTTAAGCTTACTGGACATAATATGTACATCCTACTGACACCGTGGCTCTTAGCTATAAAAATAATTTTATTTAATTATAATAAATGTTCCACATATCCTTATAATAAATACCAAATTGCCATCATACTAACCACCTTTTTTTTTATAAGCAGATATGTTTTACAAGCAGATACTTTAATCAGAGGAAAATATCTGTCACGTGATAATTGTTAGAAGGATGGAAATAAGGCATACTGTTTATCTAAATCTTACGCTACAGGCTTGTGGCCTAATTTAATCTATTCTGAATGCACAGTAAATGCAACACAGTCATTTTTAAATCATAAAGCTCTTGAGAACACCAGGCAGAGGTCTGCTAATGTGTTAGATGATGGATCTCCTATTTACTATTGATCTGTGAATTTAGAACCAATCCATTCTGAACTAGCAAACATTTTTCATATATTTTTAGAAAATATTGAATGGCTCTTAATCAGTGACAAGACTGTTTTGTCTGTTACTACTCAAAGTAGATTAGCAACAACCTCCTGCATTTCACTAGAAAAAAATGAATCTTGTAGAGGCTGAATCTTGTGCGGTATATCTTCAATGAACTGACTTCATATTCAGCTACCCTTGAATTAAAGGAAAGCTTAGAGTAAGAAATTCAGATATAGGGAGAAAAGTGCTGTAGGGGTTATTATGTGTGGAGATGTACAGAGTGCTCTGTTATACAGACATATTATCTAATACAGTTTGAATCACTGTTGGGGGAGGATTTGATTCAAGCAAACTGCCTATTTGATCATTACAGGAGTTTCTGTATTATCTGTCTCAAGCAGCTTCTGTTACATCCAAATCACTACTGATGTTATTTTCTCTTCCTCAAGCTATCTCATTCTGCTGAGGAGTTTCCTGCATCTCATCCTTCTCTATTATTTTCAATTAAAGTTTGGATGCTTAATTTACCTAATCTCACCTTTGTGCTCCTTGGCCATTGGTCCTAATCTGGCAGATATTAAAAGGATGTCACACAACTGGTCTAACTAAATATGGAATCTGAGTGGGTATGCACTAAGCAGCATTTAATGAATAAGTATTGTAGGTTTAAGACTCTTTAAAAGCTTTCTTTTCAGAATCCTTGCCCCCCCTCTTGAATCCTATTACTTCCTCCTTTACATTTCCTTTAAGATGTTTTCCTATTAAGACTGTGCCATTATTCTCCCACAAGACTCAGAAAACACTAACAATAGAGCATATGAATATAAGAATGTGATTGTTCACTGATTAAGGACTTTAATTTTAGGTATCTACTAGCTGATATCTAGTTCTTTGGTAGCTGTTTATACTTCTATTATAGTCATTAGAAATTAAGGGTAGGACTGAGTTGTGTAAAAGCTGGTATGTAGCCCCACACAATTTTCCCTAATGTGTCCAAGGCATCCATACAGGACTGGCAGGTAAGATGCATAGCATATAGTAAACCTCAATTCTTCTGCAATAGCAGCAGAAGGCCACACAATATATTCTAGCACATTTCACATGCCACTCCACTCTTGGGGATTTTTTCCCTCGTTGTCAGGTCAGTTTATCCTAGAACATATTTGGAGGCATTATCCCCTAGATAGTTTCTATCTAGAATAAACTAAATCCCCTTAATGCATTTCCAAACCAGTCAAACAAACCCAAAAAGCAATAAGAAATAATGATGGGACACTAGCCTCTTTTTGAGACTTAGATAAATGACACAAATCTATCAGTTATCCTCATATTTGTAAGGGAGGTTTTTGTGTCTGCGCTTGAAGAATGACAGGCTTTATTAAAGAACAATCAAACTATAGATGCCATGTAAGAAAAAGAAATTCAGTAAAACATTTAACCTACCTACCACACTATGTTCAATTGCAGGAGAGTCAGGTGGTGTCTCAGAAGGTATTTCACTCACACTTCTTACTAAGGATATTGACCTTCAATAAAAATGCTGACTTCCAACACTAGTAGTTTGGTGGCGAAACCCCTTCTGCTGCCAGCCCATAGTAACTTCATTACAAATTAGGGTACTTTCAGATGATTCTGTTTTCATAATGCACAAAGCTTATTAACAGTAAGTACTTACAGGCAGACAATAAAGCATAGTGAATAGTCTGAGAGCATGAAATGTTCAGGAAAGATGTTCTCTAAGTCATTATTTTTTAATTTAAATTTGTTTCTGAAACAAAGAATATTTTTTTAAAATCCCATATCTGACATAAAAATTAAAAGTCAGACCCTAATTGTTACTCTTTTTATAGATTACAGGTGTGACAAGTTGAGTTGATTATTTACTACTTATTTCTTCATACATGTCATGCTCACAAAAAAAACCCAGTACACATTTAACATTGACAACATTGACACTGCATGCACCATAAAAATCTGAATTTTTGTTTCACTGGAAATTCCATTGTAATTTTTTCCTATAATCATAGTGTTTTTTCAAATGTACTCTGAGAAAAAAAAATCTCAGAAAGAAATGACTCAAGTAGTTTTGTTGTCACTGAATGAACACATGGGTTTTTAAAAGTAGTCTGTCAAACTATAAATAGGAAATTAATTTGAATTTTTTTTTTAAAGTATCTTATTCCTAGATTGACAAAACAGAATGTTTCAATACTAAACATCGAATTTTTGCTTCTCCTAGCAAAAGACTCTTTAAACTGTGAAATGAATTTAAGAAAAAAAGTTCAGTTATCCCAAAAGCAGTATTGTTACCTTGTGTGTAGTAGGCTAATATACACCCAGAGCAGAGGTGTTTGATTTTTTCCATGTCTGTGCAGAGCCAGGTGCTAGGTGGTAATTCCACAAAGCTGGCACATCACACCAGCATCTACAACATACTGATCTTGTTAAAAAACCTGCCTATACTTATGCTAATTTTTTAATAATTACTACATCATGTACTATTGGTCAAGCGTATTCAAATCAGCACAGATGCTCCTTGAAAATGTGAGACTATTTGCATAGTCCATTAATAGGTGGGTAGTTGTGAACTCCCCCCACTGCTGCCTTTACCTGTCCCCTAGCTACTACCCATTTTTGTTGATTTCAGGCCTCTGTGGCTATCCTCCAGTTCTTACGCCTGCTGGGGCAGGATGTTTCCTCTTTATCAGTCGTTCAGCTCTTCTCCAAGGATACTTTTTAGAAAAGCCTGCTCTTTATCAGTCCTTCAGCCTTTTTTCAAAGGTGTAGTTGTTAGCAAAGCAAGGCAGTAGGTTTAACCCTAATTTAAACAGTGTCTAAGCACTGACCCAAGCACATTTCTGTCCCCATAAAGTGGAAAATTCTACTTTATAGATATGAGTGCCACGTAGACGTATTAAAAATAAATGTGAAATCCTGCAAAGATTGCAGTCTAAGAAGGCTGAAAAAAATTGTTCAGATAGGGATGCCCTGGATAACAAAGGACACTTATCTCTGCTGATAAGGCTGGATGTTTCAAAAACTGTCATCACAATTTCTCAACTACAAGATAACATCAGGTTGGACTTGGTTGTCCCTGCTCATTCATGTCAGACAGTTCTCAGTAGTCAGCCAGTCACTTGTAGCCTTTCCCTAAGACTGCTGATCTTCACTTTCCCATAGGACTCCAAGATCTCTATTTTGAAGGGTTTATTAGGAAGTAAATAATTCTATGGATTAAGGTGAGAATATCACATACCAATAACAGAAATGATATCAGGCAGCATACAGCTTCTGCCTCAAAAAAAAAAAAAACAGAGAGAAGAAAAGAAAATTGAAAGATGTTAATTAAACTTTTCTCTTTATTATAAAGGTGATAGACATTTAAAGGGTTATTGAGCTCATTTATGGACCATGAAAAATAAACACACAAACCTTTTCTCCATTATATGTCCTCTGTAGTAGACACTTTTTTTTTTCACCCTTAGTTTAGCTATTAAAATGTTTTCTCACGGAGATAATGCAAAAAATTAAAGGAAATCCAACTGTTGACCAACTCATACTTAACATGCGATGTAGAAGAAAACACTGTGCCAAAGTTTTACCACTTCCTCTTGATTTCCTAGTTTATCTGGGGTTTTCAATCTGGATCCTAACAAGAGTCGGAGCTGCAAGAAGATTCTGTTTTTGAAGAACCTAGAGAAGGACTCATCAAACTTTGTATCTTAACTCTTTGTAGGGCACTGCAGAAAGCCTATAACTAAATAAATTTCTTCCACCTCAAAGAGTAACTTCACACTTTGAATAAATATAAAATAGTAATTTTTTTGTGGGGTTGGGGAATGTGAGGAGGAAAGAAGAAATTTTTTTCCCTCTCCAGCAACAGCAGCAGCTGCAGAAGACTTGATTTAGGTTGATTTTACTGTCTGCCGTTTCTAAAATGTTCATACAGGTTAGAGTCATGTTCTTCAAAGCTGCTGTATTGCATTCACAACAGGAAGATGACAAACACAGGAAAGTGGGAAATTAAGATATTATCAGTGCTATGAAGTCTATAATTCTATTAACACCATCTCTTAATAATTTTCTTGTAATCTATTCTTGCATATGAAGGTATTTCTCACTATACGTTCTAGGTTTCATTTGATCTTTTATTCTACCTCCACTCTTTCTGTTCTGGATAATTATTTCTAGATCAGAAGTTAAGTCTTGAACTATGGCTTTTTGGACCAATGGACCTAATGGAAAGACATCTTATTTGAAAGAATGGAATACCAGGTTCATGGGAATTCCAGAGTGTTGCAAAAATAAACCTCTAAATTTGCTTCCTGATTGTGCTTAGATCATAGATTTCTAAACTAATATGGGGTGAAAGGGTCAAACGGTTTATTGTCATGTAGCCAGTAACCAGAGTGTTATTTGTTACTATAACTTTTTTCTACAAAGAATGAGTCATTAAGGATAAAACAGTATCAGTAGAATGGAAGGACAGAGATGTGAAAGGTGATGAAAGAGAACCCAGAATATAGAGTTTAATTTAACTTCTTTGCCATCATAAAATAAGATAATTAGGTCAAATAATGCATAAGGTGCATTTGATCTCTCTGAAAAGAACTGTTGCTGGAATATAATGTCAAAAGACAGTTTCAATTAGTTAAGTAAAAAAGCAATATAAAAATAGCTGTGTTGTTTTTTGTTGGGCTTTTTGTTTGGTTTTTTGTTGTTGTTGTTGTCTTTTTTTTGTTTTGGTTTGGTTTGGTTTGGTTTGGGTTTTTTTTTAAATTAATTTGCAAATTCAGAGTAGACCCTCTGGTAGATTAGCCAGACATTTTTCAAAGTGCAGTTTGTTGTAAAGGTGCAACCAATAGCCATTATACCTGCAATACTCTACAGGTTAATTTTTAACAGGTTACTGGATCTGAACTTTGCTATATAAGAGATGCAATGTTTTGCAATGTTCAGATAATTCACAAATGTGAAATCATAAAATAAGTTTATGTCATTCAAGTAGAAGCTGTGACTTTTTTCAGACTCAACAGTAGGTAAGCTTCTTTTTAGTAGGTAAGTAGATGAGCTTCTTTCAGGAAAAAACTCAATAGTAATAATAATAACAATAATAACATACATTAATTTGTTTCTTATAATTTAGTTTGCAAAATAGTACTACAGTAACATTTGTTACATAACTTGATTTGACCATATCAGCCCGTATTGGTTTGACAACCTGTGATCTAGGGACAGTTAGCAAACTAAAGGCTTTATTCTTGCTATAGTTTGGAAGTGCAGTACACATTAACCTTAACAAATGCTGTGTGAATTGCTGAAGAGTCCCCCTGAAATCTTAACAATAAACAAAACAAACAAACCAAGAAACAATGATTGCAGTTACAGCTGTTATTCTGTGAATAAAAATTACTAGAGCAAAACTGAATAATTTGAAAGCATAGACACATAAAATCAGACCTCACAATCAAGTCTTCTTTCATTTTAACATTAGTATTACTGTCTCTGCATTTCATAATGTAATTTAATTTTTATGTACAAAATTTCCTGAAGGGCAGAAATGCATCAGCTCTATGCAGGGGTAATACAGTTCTAAACCATGCATAAAAACTCAATAAACAGCAAAATGCTAATAGGTTGCGTATGGGCTGTGACCTTTCCTAGCTATTTTTCCAATATTTTTTATCAGTTAAGAAACATTCACTGAAATAAGTTGAGAGAATCTCAGCCTACTATTTACTTTAGAAAAAATGAATGTTTATCAAATGGACTTGAATTGATAATAATATGATAGTTCATGCTTGAGAAGTCTCACAATTGCCAATATGAAGAACTGGATATTGTCACACTGGCATAATCATATGGAGAGTGGACTGCATTTATGCTTTGCATGACCTTGAAACCAGTTTCACAGACCAATGTCAGAAACTTTTTTTTCTTTTTTTTACTATAGCTAAAGTTACCAAGCATATACACTAGACAAATAAAAATAAAAATAAAACCACAGTTATAGTTAACAAAACAGTTGTGCACTTTTTTCAGTGTTTTAGGATGAAAAAACCCACATAATTATGATCTATAATTCAAAATGCAGATTTTGTGAGAAATTTCATAGAGGATTTAATACTACTGACATCCTATATATTCTATATCAGAATTTCAATAGTTAATATTTTAAAATGTACATTTAAATATTAATTTAAATTCCAAATGAGCGGTTCTTCCCCAGCTTTCTTATAGGCATCTTTGAGTTATTGGAAGGCAGCTATAAGGTTCCCCCAGTGCTGAGTTTTCTCCAAGCTGAACAAGCGCAGCTCCCTCAGTCTATCTTCATAGGAGAAGTGCTCCAGACCTTTGATCATTTTTGTGTCACTCCTCTGGACCATGCTCCAACTGGTCCATGTCCTTCTTGTGTTGAGCGCTCCAAAGCTGGACACAGTATTCCAGGTGAAGCCTCACCAGAGCAGGGGGGCAGAATCACCTTTCTCAATCTGCTGGGCACACTTCTTTTGATGCAGCCCAGGATATTCAGCAGAATGTATATGTATATATATATATATATATATATATATATTATTTCATGGCATTCTTCCTTGACTGTATCTGTGTATTTTTGTCATTTTCTTGAAACTTTCTCTCTATGTTAGACAGAAACTAATACTGTGAATTATTAAAGTTTTTTTGCTTCTTAGAATTAGTGTTTGTTTATGCTATATTTATTGTTACTCAGCAATTCTAGTGTCTTTTAAAGAAGACCCTGGAGAGCTTTATTTTCTCTCTGTTTGGACCTCGATCTGACTAAAATACTATACAGAATTTGAAAATATTTTTTTCTTCTATAGCTAGAAGGTTACATATTCCACGCCAATATAACAGAAAACTTTCCTCCTCATGGAATGAACAAGAAGGATACATAGGATTTTGCCATCGAAAAAAATAACGAGTTTACATGCAGCTATGAAGTTGCTGAGTCCTATATAGTTATCTGTTTCATCATCGGATTTCACCAGTTTATTTTCCTACCAAATTTTGGATTTCACTTGTTTACAATGTAGCCACAATAGGTCCCCTTATGTACATGTAGTTCCATCCATATGTAATCCATATTTTTCAGGATTTTTTTGTGACATTGTTTTTTGTTTGTTCAAACTCTCAACATTTTTTTCAGTTGTAGAAATGTTCCAGTGTATTCAAAAATTTAATGAGTTATCATACATTTTTGATTTGCTGTTTTTGGATAAGACTTCATCGCAGGTCAATGCTTCCCAATTCTATCACCTTTTAGTGGGAAACAAACTCTTTGAGAAATAACAACCTACTTTTCAATCATGTTACAGCACATAGTCTGCTATGGTTACCGTTTTTAATGATTTATTAATGCAGTCTGGTTTTGGTTGCTCAAGCATTTTAATTTTGCCTTATATGAATGCTGTCTTTGACACTGTCAATTATAACATTCTGCTTGATCATTTATGAAATTACGTAGGATAAGCTGGCACTGCTTTGAGTCAGTGTCAATATTTTTTATCAAACGCATGTCCTCAGTGTCATTACATATTAACTTTTGTCTGTACTACCTTGGCACGCTGTCAGGTCTTTTAGTTTTTACAAAAACTCATTTTACTTAGTACATGTTACAGTATTTCTTTTAGGTAATGCCATTTGTCATTTAGGTACTTCTTCCTTTGTGTAAGGTAATAAAGGACTTGGGATATTGGCTTTGTGCAGCTCTATAGAACACCACCAAGCACTGAGGAAAACTTTATTTGTTCTTTGAACACATACAGGTTCAAAAACAGGTATGCATGTTCTGGGGCAGTGGTAAAAATGTTTCTGTTTTTTAGATAAAGTTAATGAGAGAATATTATAATTCTGGAATATGTTATATCAGCAAAAGAGACTATATGGGAAAATTATGAGAGGTTTCACAATACTAAACCCATACTTTTATAATTCCTCTGGAGATTTTTCATTACAAATACAATCATAATAATTAAGATAAACTTAAACTGCACATGGGACACCACACAGCAATCATTGTTTCACTGACAGTATCACTTTTTTTATTTACTTATGGAGAATTCTGGATGCATCCCTTTAATTTGGTATACATCAAGTATCTACACTGATTTCAATTTAAGATATATGATTACTTTAATAGTAATATTAGCAGTTGATGCCTGGCATGTTACCTAGAGTTAACACAAGATCTCTCTTGTGGTTTGTCTTGAACAACAAAATATTTAGGACACTCCAGACATTTATTTTCACATGGCAGGTTTTTTCCTCTGTGAAACTGATATATGTTAATGAGGAAAAAAAATGCTTTTGTACTCAAGATGTGAGCTGTCACCTATGAAATGCCTTTGGCCGGTTCCAGTTTAACCCTTCTTCATGTTTCCAAATTGCAGTTGAACACTCAAACAGAACAATACATGGAGGCAAAATGTGTGCAATAACCAAGATTACTCCAAGTTGCTTTGTCACCATGGTAACTATGCGTTGTGTCTACCCTAGAAACTTTGCCTGGCACAACATTGTCAGCTGAAGATATTTGGGAATTTTTCATTATACTGCTTAGACCACCAAAGGTCCTAATGCAGACACAGCAATTCTGAATAAAAGGAAAAAAAAAAAAAGTCCTTTTCTCATATAGTTAATTTTGTGTGGGAAGCTGGTATATACTGCACCCAGGGAGACATATTTTTATCAGTAAATGTTACATCTACAGTTAAAGCTTTTGCTGAGATGTATGTTAGCAATCCCTCTCTATTTTAGACTAGCCCTTAGCAGTATAAAGCAATTAAAGCTAATCCTGAGCATGCCTTGAAAGGATAAGATTTTCTGCAGCTCTTTTGTTCATGATTTTCAGGTGTGTGCTTTTCATTACCACCCCTGTAGATCATATAATATAGATTGCATACTGATAATGCAGGCTGTTATCTGTAGGTGTTCCTAAATAATGAATAGTCCACTGTAACAGCTTTCCTTACAAATAACTAGCAAAAAAGCCAGCTTCAGTCTAGGGCTGTTTGTTTTGTTTGGTTTTTTTTTTGCACAAAATAACTTATAACATTTCTAAAATAGAAACCTACCTTGAGGCTTTTAATTCAATTCATGGGCACTTAAGGGTGCCTTTCAAGTCCTATTTATTTCAATTTCTAAATTATATTTAGTACAAAAATGGCCATCTTTCTTTAGCCTAGATTGAGCCTGGACAAGCACAAATGCTTGTCCTGAAGCTACAAGGACCCTTACCCAACATTTCAGTACCTATGGAACCAAATCCAGGCACAACATTCTCTAAATGTCCCTATCTTACCTATCCATATGTGAGGTGCAGCAAAAGGCTAGATTATAGGACACAAGGAAACACGTTTTAAGCTCTTCAGCATGTGTCTCCATCAAATTGCAATTATATTTATTCCCCTGGGAGTTACTATGATAAACATTTGAAATGTGCTGGGTTGGTGAGTGTTCTGGGTTTCTTCTCAGCTTTAGTTTGCCTTGGCTTCTTTTTAAGCAGAAGCTCCCTTTCTATTACAGACACCACTATGTACACGGTAAGAGAAATCTCAAAACAGGAGGGAACAACCTGTGTTTAGTAGCACATTTTTTTCCTCTAACTGCAATTCACTGCCCTTTAGTTTGTTCCATTGGTGTGGCTCATGCAGACTCTCTCAGGAAAGACTAATTTTCTGTAAAAAGTTGTACTCATTATTCTGCTCTGTCTTTCATGTAAAACTAGTTCGTAACTTTATGTAGTCATTCGTGTTTAGCTGATCCACAACTAACAGAAGACTTTTCTTACTAAGGTCATCACCTCAGACACTGTGAAGAATTCTGGAAAAGCGAGAGGAGTGGACTCTGATAGTCCACTCTGATAGTCTGCCAATTTGCACAATTGGCAGCTGAGGATCAGAATTACTGCGAGCTCTCAATTACCATCACAGCTAGAGCCACTGAGCACACCAATGGTTATGGCATCACTGTTTTCACTTGTTTGTCTTTCATTCTACAACCATGATTCTGGGACGATATCCATGGGAACATAAAGAAGGACATGATGTGTTCTTTTTTGCCTCTGTCTGCCAAGGGAATAATTTCAATATATCTTTAGACATCTTAGAATTAATTTAAAAGTTCTTCCTGGGTGATCTTAAGAGATTTCAGCATGCTTAATTTATTGGTCCTTTCCTCTGTTATTCTCAGCTGACTCATTTAAAAACACAAGCAATATGA
>VZTU01006151.1:100552-135818 GCA_013400835.1 Zapornia atra | reverse complement strand
TTTTTTTTTTTTTTTCCCATGAAAGAAATAATTTTATCATAAGCACAGGTGGCTTGGTTAGAGTCAACTTACAATATATATACTAAAGAGAAAAGGAAATTAAACTATAAAGAGAAACATATATACAAAAAACACAAACTCATAAAATAGCAACAAAAATGAAATATCAGAGGAAAGAAATCAAAATGTCAGCATTTTCATTATATATCCTTTTTTTTTAGAGGTTTTATTCCATGTTAGATACTCTGTACTGCCATAGAGGTATGACATTTCAGTCTAGAAACTATTTTTATCTCTCATATATATATATATATAAAATAATTTGCGGTGTTTTGTTAATATTACTTGGTTGAATGAAAGGCAGTGTTACAAGTTGGAATCATTTCAGACTTTCATTTCAAGGAGATGTTAGATAAATGATAGCATAAAAAGTATGTGTAAAAAGAAAACCACATCTTAAGATTAAGGTTTTCTTAATAAGTTTCAGGTTATACATGTTTGGAACTCTGGTATCACTTTTTATACTGTGTGTTAATATTGTATGTTAGCTTTAGACTGTTCTTACTGTCCTTTTCAATCAAGATTGCCCTCAGAGTATAAATGAAGTATCCATGTGTATATGTATGTATATGACTGTGTGTGCACATGTAGCATATATGTATAAGTTTTACATTATACTTGACACTGTAGCCTCGCTTAAATTCTTTTTCTTTTCTTTGTCAATAAAGTTCTATTCAACTGTCTATGATTAAAGATATCCAAGGATATTAGAAAAAGTTCTGGTAGGTTATGAACAGAGCTGTCATGTCTCACATAGTGAGCACGAGACTCAGACGCATGGCATTTGGTTTGCACCTTCTCACAACATCACTTCTGAACCATATGTTTTTCCAGCGCAAAACCAGATCATTTGTCATACTTTGTGATCCCACATGCCAATCACAACTGTATGCCTTAGCTGTGATCTGTCAAACAGTTATGCCTGTCACATGGGGGTCAGAAGAAGGAGAAATACCTTGTGTGCTTCAGCTAGAGGCAAGAGGGAAGGAGGTTTAATGTAGCAGATCAGCCTCAAAGGAACTCCCCCATAAGGTAACATTACCCAATTGCAAGATAATGTTATTACACTGGTTCACCACTTGAATGTATTGAAGACAAAGACATTTTAGTGGCCACTAAAATGTAGCCATACAATATCTTAAAGCAAAATGACGAAGCAAAATGTTCATGCAGGTAGACTACAGGACTTTGAATGGAGGTTCAAACTTCTGTTGCTGGAATGCTGCAGAATTTCAATCTATTGATTCGTTGGTTGAAGCAGAAATATAAGCAAGCATCTCAGCTGTCCACAGAATATTGAGAGTGCAAGTCTAGCACATAAGTGTGCAGACTAGCACATAACTGCGCAGACTACACATTGATTGTTCCCACTCCTCGAAGCATTGTATATGCTAAATTTAGCAGCTGGAATTAACAGAGAAGCAGAAGTCGCATAGGGAATTTCCTTCTGCCCGCCAAAAGAAACTATATACATAATCCTGAGATGTCTGACTATATTCCTGGTCTTATGCTTTACCAGTAAACATCTACTGCTTTCCCTCTGCAGCTGTAAACATAGAAAAAACCATTTCCTTTATGATTAATCATGCTTCCCTTGCTCCAAAGTTTTAATTTGAAAGGTTTGAAATACTCTTAACTTACTTGATGATCAAAACAATCTATTATTTGCCCTATATGAAACTACCAATCACTTCACATTTATTCTAAAGAATTCAAAAATTCTAGTATCATGATTTAAAGTGCTCAGTTTCGTAATTTAGCAGTGATTTTTTTAAGAATTTAGGTAATTAAAAGGAATAAATGTTACTGAAAATTCAAATAATCCAAACAATTTGGTCAAAATAATGTGGAAGCGTTGCAATGTTTCCCAGTAAATATCTAAAATATAGACAGACACTTTAAAGAATGACAACTGGAATGCAAATTGAGATTCACAACTCTAGATAGTTCCAGTATCCGTGAATTGTTTAGAAATATAAATTGTTCTTTAGATGGAAATGTAGACCTAATTGGTCACTAGAATGCATAAGAAAAATATTCAGAGTTTGTGTTTTTTGCTTGCCTGCATTTAAGAATTTTTTTAAGTCTGTAGTGTTTTTGTGGGGGCTGCTCATAGCACTTCCGATAATTCTACTTATACTTTTAATTATTGACCTGTGCCTTAGGTTTTGATGTTTTCTGAACCATAACAACCACAATCATCCAGTAAATAAACACTTGGTTAATTTATAAATTCTCTGTTGCCACTTATTATGTGTTTGTGCATTGCCTATCAGCATGAACCTTTACTGCGTGCTATGATATTTTCTATAATATATTTATAGGAATTGCATAAATTACTATTTCCTATTAAAGGAAATAAAATTATGTGTGATATCTTCCACAATGTAACCCTTTACATTTAAAGAATTGTGAAAATTGCTTGCAAATCTTACCTACATGAATGCCATGTACCTCAAGTCACATACACCAGACCTTCACAAAAACTTTCCTCTGTCTCTCTAAAGAAAAATACAGCATAAACTAATCTCCTTCATAGCATCAACCAAAGGTGATTATAACTATAGTATCATCAACAAAATCTGAGCATGAACCACCTGAATGCATTCAGTTTGTGATGTATTAGCCGTTTAGTAAACAAATATGAGATAGGTCACAAATAAGGTTTTGACTACATTGTTCCTTCTAACCTGGCTTCCCCTTTGATTTTAGGATATAAACTTTAGGATATATTAGGATACATAGATTCTGGATATATATAAGGATATAAATAAAAAAATAACTCCTAATTTTTTTTCTTTTAAAACAATGAAATTCTACCTAGGATTAGTTTTAAGGATTTGAAAAACCCATCGTCAAACCTTGGGATCATAGTTTCTAAACAGGGAGGGAATTTCTGTCTTGTTTCAACAAGACCCAGGGCAAAAATCTAAAATTTCAAATTAATTTCCAATACACTATTGCTTATACCATTAGAAATATAAGTAACTGGCATCACTTGTTTAAAAATAGACTTATTTTAAAGTAAAAACATGTATAATATTTTTGTAGGACTTGAAGGAAATGGCTGTTGATCTAATTTGAGCTGTTAACAGTTTGGCTTCTCAAAGTCTCTATTATAAAATAAATTCCCACTCAAATTCAATTCCATATACACTAAAACCATACATATAAGCAACCATGTCTCTCATGAGGCATACATTCTCTGTATTGTCTTACCCATAGTCCTAAACTATAAGTTTTTCAGAGCTTTCTTTTGCCAACTTTTTCCCATATTTGCCATATTTGCCATTATTTATCTTCATCATAGCATAGCCACATTCCCATCCCTTGCCTGATATAACTTCTTTCCCCAGTACCTCTTTTGACATTTACCAGCACCAAGGCTCATTGCTTCTCTTCCTCACATTCCAGCCTAATAGCTTCAGCACTTTAGTTTTATCTCCTCCCATTCCCAAATTCCATACTCTTTTTTTTTTTTTNTTTTCATACATCATTTTACTTATTCATTTTTTAGTTTTTTTGAGCAGCCTAAATGATCCAAACTCAGTCGTGGAGACCTCTCCGGGAAACTGATTAACAGTAATTCTCTTTATAGATAACTGAAGTTTTACGATTATTTGTTTCAAAAGGAATGGGATCAAACTAAGTTAATCTCAAGCCTCATTTTTACTGTCCTCTGGAAAAATAGGGAAGATTCTTAAACAGAGAAATATTACTTAGCTGTTACATATTAAGATTGACATCTTAGGTGGAACAGTCAAAAGCAGTTGAATAGAAGAGAGAGTCCACAGTTTAAAAAATGATGCCTTTTTTAAATTCTAGAATAACTTTTTAATAATGCAAGTGTTGTTAATAAAAACATTGGATTTATAGCTGGTTTTCATTGTGTTTATAAATTAAGCATTTTGTAGATCAAGGCATTCTTTTTACAAGGAAAATTGGTCACTTTTTAGTGCCTAGCTAGCATTAGTACTTATGTCAAGAGGAAAAAACACTGTAAAGCTCTCTTTTTTGACCTTTGAAATAATAGTTAACCTCACTATAAGCAGACACTTTAAACAAGGCTGGAATTAGGGGATATGAACTGTGCTAAAAACAAGGAGGAGATTGTATCTGACTTAAGCTTATTTGCCATAAAATTTGCTTTGTTGCTTGTCAATCCATCCAAATGAAGCTGTGTAACTAACCTGACTCTTTATCAGACTGCCTCTCTTTCCCAGGTTCCAAATGACTGAGTTTGTCAGCTGCTGATTTGGAGTGGGACTGGAAACAGCTATGGACCCTGTAGTGTCAATCTCCTTTATTCTCTTAAGTGTGTAACAAGAAAGTATGAAAAATGTTGAACATGTCTTTGTTTTACCTCTTAGCTTTCACACTCACATGCAGAATTTAATTTCATTATATGACTGATTGTATCTTCTCATACCTTTCAGTAATTACTAGTAAAAAATGATTCAATTAAGTCTTTTTTAAAATTTTGCATACCAATGGCCCAGAGAGCTTTCACAAAAAACTTAGTGGCTTGGCTAAAATAGTTTTGAATTTGTAGAAAGGAAAGATTTAATGTTTGCAAATTAGCACTGACATTTTCTAAATGTTTTATTTTTGTGATTTCACATAATCAGAGAATCACAGAATTGTAGGGATTGGAAGGGATCTTGAGAGATCATTGAGCCCAACCCCCCTGCTAAAGCAGGTTCCCTAGGACATATTGCACAGGCAGGCATCGAGACAGGTCTTGAATATCTCCAGAGAAGGAGACTCCACACCCCTCTGGGCAGCTTGTCCCAGTGCTCTGTTAACCTCACTGTGAAGAAGTTCTTCTGCATATTAGTGAGGAACGTCCTGTGCTCCAACTTGAAGCAATTACCCCTTATTCTTCTGTTGGTTTTAAAAATAACTACTGAAGGCACTTAATATCTGTTTTATTTTATCAAAAACTCATACTGTGTTTTGAAGTATATGTTTCTAGATCAGGAGATCTAGATGTGGTTTCCTCCTTGTAAGATTTACAATCAGTGGCAGAGATTTCATTTTCAGTTCTGGAATCTCCAAAATATTTTTCACCAATATGTTATTTTTCAATACACACCTGCTTCCTTACTCATTCTGAAAGATAATTTACATATGTGCTGTTACTTTATTATGCTGACAGCAATCACAGTTGAACGACAACAATGAAGGACATGGATATAGGTTTAATCCTCGTTATACCACTCACATCTTTATCCTTTGTTCTTCCTCTGTCTTGCAGTATCTTATTTATTTGCAATAAAGTTTTTTACATGGCATCTGTTTCCTATCTTATGCTAGTAAAAGCCCTAATAACGTGATCTTTGATCTTGTTACATGTCTAGATTCCACTATAAATAGGTAATAACAAGTAGTGCAACAGAGTTATAATAGTTGTTGTCATTTAAAATGTAAAAACAAATGCTCTGTGTGAAGAAAACTATATGCAAAAGCAAATAATGTTCAAATATGTTTACACTTTCATGTTGTAGATGTAAGAGAAGACAAAGATAATTTCTTCCTAATTTTTTCCCTGGTTTGAAGAAAATAGTACTACCCTTCTATATCCAAGCTGGTCACATCAATTCCACTGGAATGGGAGATATCAGGAGACGGAAAACATTTTATACAAGAAGCCTGATGAAGACTGGGCTTGTACAGTGGAAAATGAGCTCAAAGACAAGTTCTGGGCTAAAACTCATGGAAAAGGGTATCTTATCTAAAAAGCAAAAAAGAATGGATATATGTTTTTCTGAAGAATACCTTCCCAATACTCTTAGGCATTTCTGAAACCTAATAGCAGCTTGAGAAATGGACTGAATAATAGAAAAAGAAAAAAAAATATCTCATGGGTTCTGAAGACTTTCTGTACTTGAACACAAAAAGATAGTAACTTTGACAGGCGTTTATAACTTCTGTTACATATCTATGTATGCATGAATTGAAGAGCAGCTGAAAGCATTCCCTGAGGAAATAAGTCAATGGAGAGCTGACAAGCAGTAACATCTGGATTCAATCACCCTTATAGGGTACATTCCTCATATTCAAAATACTTAGAGGAAAGAGAGTTCACTCCTTGAAAATTAGGTAATTCAAGACTCCTGAAAGGATAATCCAAAACAAAAAAATCTTCAGGGCCCAAATATGAATCACTGCCTAATGAATAGAGAAATGTGGAACAAAGAAAGGAAACTTCATATCAAGGAAGAACCATTCTCACAATAATACAATGGTCTGAACGAATCCATAAAAATCACTATCATTTTGCAAGAAGATGCTGCCATGACTCCAAAGTGTCAGTGTGTTACATAAAATCTTTTATAAGCAACAGTGGTGGCTAATGTTGCTACTGAAAATTATTTTTAATGAGTCTTGAAATGCTAGTTCAGGTCAGTTTCTCATGTTATTCACCAGCTACAATAAAACACTGTAAAAAACTTTAGATTGCATTAATGGTTCCTGTCAATAGAATTCCTTTAACAAGCTGGTGAGTTATAGGGTACAATGAGGCTTTAAAAAATGCTACTATTGTGGCATATTTTCATAACTTCATTAAAACTTACTTTGTTCATTTCTCAGGTTACTGAACTTGTAAATTGATATATTAACTATAAGCAGAATCATCTAACTTCTCTTTCTTCTGACAGGGATTTAAATTTAAATTTATTTACATTTTAAAGTAAAGATTAAAGTGTCCAAAAAAAAAGGTAAATTGATCCTATTTAGAAACAAACAAAAATATATCTCAGAATATCCTGTACTTTCCCAAAACAAACAAAAAAGTATAAACTAGTGAGACCAAACGGTACCAAATTTCAATGAGGTATTTCAACCACAAAATGTAGCAGAAGTAACAAATCAGATTCTACTAAAGATCATTTAGAAATGAAAAGTATGTAGAAAAAACAATTAAGAATATTAAACAAAATACAGTGGATTTAAATGAACCAATAGGAACAAAAAGAAAAAAAAAAAAAGAAGAGAATTTTTTTTTATTCTTTTTTCCCCTGCCTCAGGATATCAGATAGTAAAGGTCTGCAAAAGAGTTCAAGGTAATGACGGATTAAGAGGCATTAAAAGGGCAGTTNAAGAAAGAAAGAGAAAAAAAAAAAAAAAAAAAAAAAGAAGAGAATTTTTTTTTATTCTTTTTTCCCCTGCCTCAGGATATCAGATAGTAAAGGTCTGCAAAAGAGTTCAAGGTAATGACGGATTAAGAGGCATTAAAAGGGCAGTTTGGGGGATATAAACACATTGTCATGGACCTAATGGATTTTTTCTTTTTTTTTTTTTAATCTACTGTGGTAACATGAGGGTTCAATTCAATTACCTGAACATAGATATCCAGTATCTGAGGTTCCCTGGGACAGTCACAGAGGCCTTTAAGGTAGGAAGCATGTCTGCAGTAGGGTACAACCCTTCGGCGGAGGCAGCAGGAGGCCAGGGCGGGTGGGCAGGGGTGTGTGCATGGCACAGAAAGTTCTGTTTAGGCAAATGAGCCTATGTCACCATATTCCTGTTCCTCTCTGGTGATAAGGTCACTATGGCAGGTTTTAGTGCAAAGCTTCAGGTAGACCTATGGTTTCCTGATTGTCATGGATCCCAACTCCATTTTGCACTCTGAATTTGTCGGGAAGACAATGTTAGGAAAACTTGCTTTGGATAAAAGTAGATCGATGATTTACCAATAAAACTGGGATATTTTCCTGTCATTCCAAAAGATCAGGTGAAACAGACAGTGAGAAACAAAGTAGCTTGGAAATGGGGAATTAATTATAGATTGTCTTTGGACAACATAAAAATACTTTCTTTCTTTTCTGTTAAGCAATGCAAAATGTGATTAAAAGCTAAAGCACAAAGAAATGACCAGAGAAAGGATCCCAATGTTGAAAACTACCATGACTAAAACTTTCTTTTTTTTCTATTTTTTTTAATACAATAAATTTAAATACAATAAATTTAAATACAATAAATTTGGTTAAATGACTTTTTGTTCAAATTGACTCCAGCATTAATTAAAAACTTATTTCCTTCATCCTTATACATCCTTGCTTACTCTCATTTACTACAATTCTTTCTAAATAGCAAAATCTGTAAACACATACTTAAATCCAGTTATGTTGAGGAAAAACTAGTACATGTATCAAAATTTATTCTTAAAAAATTAAGCATCACTGGCAAGTTGTGTTTCGGAGCTCCTAAAATATAACATCAAAATGGTAAAAAGGTCTGCTTGTGAAATTAAAATAAAGTCTGAGAAATCCTAATGTCATTGAATAAATGCAATGGCTAAGTTACTGAAAATAACCCCAAACCCTGAAGAGTACCTGTAAGTTAATCACATTCTATTAAAATAAAGAGCTGGTTGCAGAGAAAAGGAGAAAGGACAAATGCTGGAAAACCGATGACTTTTTCTAATGTATTATAACAAACCTGAGCTTATAGCTTGGCCTCAAAGATGCAGTTGTGTTTTAAATAATTCATTCAGCATTCATAAGGATTCATTATATACAGAGTATTTTTTTTTAATATAATGTTTGTTTTGGTTTTTAATGGAATATTTCACTGGAACCTTCGGGAAAACATGCATTGATAAGATTTTGTTCCCCTTTCCTGGCAATGCTGCTTTCCATCAGAGAAGCATGAGAAAATAAGATGAGAAGACATTTTTAATGAGCTTTTTGTCCCAGTTATAATCACTAAGTATTTGTCATCAATTTTATTTCCATTTCATATTATATCAGTTTCTAAATATAATACAGGAAAAAAAACCCCTATGTCCTAGACACTAATTCTTAGGTTAGTGACCACTTTAAAATAACATGATGTGGTTGCTATTAAAATGTAATTCAGCCTTTCAATAGCCCGCTTGTTCCTGACAACTAATTTTTTTGTTGCTCCCTTGGGTAGCTGCTAGAAACAATCCTCAATGTAGATCCATCCTTTGAATGAAGCACAGAAAGGAAAAGCTGAAAAATGAGCAATGGGAACAGCTTGCTGATGAAGTTGAATGAAGAGCTAGTAATGATATTGATGACATTACTAATTACTTAGCAGGCAGAATTCAAAATGAGAATTCATTTGTCATCATGATATCATCAATCAGGTTTTTATTGCCTTGGGTAATAGGTTTGTGTTGCTTGGTGCAGTTTAAACTTTGCTATATAGCTCATTTTGGTTTGTACATCTGTATTTAAGTTTTACCTTCTAAAGTTTTACTCTTCTAGGTATTGCGCTGTGGTTTCAGGAATATCTTATTTCAAAGGTTTGGTACTTTATGCTGAAATAAGATAATAATGTTAAAGTCCATATAACCTCTGCTCCCCAAAACAAGCAAATGTTCAACAAATTATTTTAAAAGGATCATACCCATTCCTGATGCAAAGGAAACATGTTCAGATTTTTCACTTAAAAAGATTCAGATGGATTTCTAGATAAATATTTTAATGAAAAAAATTACAATAAGTGAAATTCCTCTACTTTGAGGAGGCAGGATCAAAAGTCATAGCTCCAGAGTGCCTGAGTAGGAAGAATCTCTTTGGCACTGAATTAAGAAAATCAGTCTTTTAATACAATCTAGTATTCCTAATACTTCAGCCTGTGAAGCAGTGTCTCAAGAGCCTAGAGGTTCTACTATCTCTTCCAAACAGCTGACATTCCTGGCCGAGTCATCCCTCAGAGAGGGAGCTGGCCAGACTTCACCAGCTGCACACTCCAAGATTTTCCTCTTTCCTGTCCAACTTGGCATCTCTGTCTTTTTCATCTCCTTTCTGGATACTAGAATTCCTGCCTTGGCTTTCACAGGGCAACTTTCCATTTTCATGGGAATGCAAGGTGATTGTAGTGCCTTGCTCTGAAGCAAAGAGAGTAGCTGCTCAGTCATGAGGGAACTGCTAATTGTTGCATTGGAAGACATCAGAGCTGTCAAGAACTTACCCTATCAGCTCTGTCATGGCAGTGGGAATTAACCTGAGAGTCACTCAAGATCCTGAGCAAAAATATTGTCACAGCAGGAGTCTGCTAACCAAGTCAGACAAGGAACTACCAACCTTAATCAGCAAGTACATTGTCTTTTAATATGTTTACAGTACTACGGTGTGGTACTATATGCAGCTTGGAGGTATCCTAGAACTCATTAAACACCCTAATGGATCATCTGACAGTTGGAAAAGTTTTCTGTGTGAGTGAATGTTAAAGCAAATATGTGAATCTGAGGCTATGTTTTTACGCCATCTCATTTGCAATGTTTTCTATCATTTAGATTAACACCTAGTTTGTAACTAGCACATAGGAGGTATGAGAGATAATATGCATTAAACTACAGAGTGGATATTCTTAACCTCCTAGTTTGTTCATCCACCAAAACAAAACACATTAAAAAAAGAGGTGGGAAAAAAGTGTTAGGACCATTTTCAGTCTTATGAAATTTTGTATTATTGTAAATGTATTGATTTTCTGTACATAACACTTCTGTGAGTTGAGAATGCAGTAGGTTTTATTTAGTTAAATATCACAAGCAACAAAAAGCAATTTATACACCTTTTCTTCAAAAGAAAAAAATAGAAATCTTTCTTTATTAAGCAGATTCAGGAGAATTCAGGTGTTCCACTTCAGTGAGTTTATAACTGTGACTTGGATTACATGAAGGTCATTAATTTCTCCAGTACCCTTTGAAGTACATATGTAGCTTGTCGGAAAATCTCCAAAGTACTGACTTTCAATTGCTTTAGCTATGTTGTTTCTCATTAAGTTACATTTCACAGAAGCTGAAGACTTTTTTAATTTCTTCTGTTTATAGTTGTTAGATTAAATAAAAAAAGGTAAGTATTACAGAATTAAAAATGGTTGTTTGTTTATTTTTTTTTTAAATTAATAGATACTAGCAGGTAATCCTTCGGATAATTTTACATTTATTAGATTGTATCAGGGAGAGAATTCTTAAAGCACACCACACTTACATGACCTACAGTTCTCCATTTCTCTTTAATTTAGAGATAATGATGTTGTGCAGGACAGTTCAGGTAGATGATGTTAGTTGCTCTTCCCTTACCTACCAATGCTGTAACCCAATCAGATAAGGCTGCCAGATTTGTCAGGCACAATTTTCCCTTTGTGAAGCCATGTTGGCTGTCACTAGTCACAAACATACTTCTGTACTGGAACATAGTCTCCAGGATGATCTGCTCCATGATCTTGTCAGAAACAGAGGTGAGACTGACTGGCCAGAAGATCTTTTTAATTTTTTAAAATGGGAGTTATGTTTGCCCTTTTCTTGTCCCTAGGAACTTCATCAAACTTATATAATCTATGCAAACCAAATATGGATGAGATATGGCAACTTTAAAAGTAGACTTATTTTTTCTGATTAAATGGATGGTATTTTTACCTCTTATATAATAGTTATGTTTCAATTTCACTGGAGGCTGGGTTATATTTATCAATGGGCTAATATGTACATAACAATGGGCTAATATGTACAGTCAACTAAATCTGGTATTTTCCAAATAAAAATGCGGCTTGACAAATTACTTATTATCATTTTTTATACTTTTTTTTTTCCCTTTACACAAAAACACACATAGTATCCTTCCTTTGGTGTAATAGAAGATCTGGAGCAAGAAAAATTACATCTGTTGTAGCTGAGGTTGCCAGCCTTTTCAGAAGCTGCTGTTGACTGAAGTCTACTACGTAACAAAAATGGAGCAGAAAGCAGACAATTGTATGAGTGTTTTAAATTTTTTTTTTCTTTTCAATCTATTAACAATCTTCAGTCATTGTATTGTGCTGGGAATAGCTTATTATTGCTAAATTTGTTCCTATTTTTTAAACAGAAGTGACTGACTTTGCCCTTTGAAAGTCCTTATTTACTTTTCTCTGTGTCATTATCTTCTCTTTGGTATTTTGTTGTTGGGTTTTTTTTTTGCCAAACACAAGACCTGGTACTCTAAAAGACTTGTTGATTAATCTAATGACATTTAATGAAATAAATAGGTGGACTGGAAAACAGAAGAAGGAAAAGCTTTGATCTTTTCACGTTATTAGACCAAATGATAGTGGAAATTTCTTTCTCTATATGTAGGAAGGTTGTTGTAGGCTCTTTAAGTCCCTAATACTGTCAGTTACTCAAAGACACCTCCCAAGCTTTTAACCTCAACTTAATTAAAATATATATTATGCCAATTGACTTACATTATTTCTTCATAAGAGAATCTTGTCATGCTGTCATTATCTTAAGTAAATGGGTTTGTTTTACATAATGTGCAGCAATTATAGCAGTGTCCATTAAAAACATATCTCTTTGATATCATTTCAAATTATTTTAGCCATAGATAAAGAGGAAGGTTTTTTTTTAATATATCTTCCAATTAATCTTTCCATAATTGAGGTTTTTTTTCCAGTTGGAAAGCTTATTATTATGTAAGCTTTTTTAAAAAGAAGAATATATGATAGTTATTAATAAAATATTATAATTTATTTCAATAATATTCCTTCCTGGAAAGCAAGAGCATTTCAATATGAAGGTCAGTATGAAGAAACCTCTGAACTATGTATTTTGTCCTAAGGAATTCTTAATAGGCATTCTTAATTTTTTTCAAATTTTCTACATAGCAAATAATAATTTGTGTGTATCCTTCTTTGATTTTTATTTTTTTCCTCCTTGAAAGAGTCAAGCTGTTAATTTTCCAAAGGAGGTATGTTAATTATACCTCCTTCCCTCCCCCACCCCCCCCACATTTCTTCCCATTTAGAGACTTCTAGGCTACCAAACATTTCCTACTCACTTCATCTGTTATTCCTCTGAATTACACAGAAGGCTTTTGGTTTCCACATTCTCACGTTCACAACGAGTAGAGGGCTACAGGAACTCTTTTCTACAAATTACATGGAAACCTTTGAAGTTCTAGCACTTCCTCAACATCCAGTTCCCAGCCAAGGGCAATCCAACTGATGTTCATCACAAGAAATTTTTTTAAAAAACTATCTTCCAAGCCAGAGAGGCAGCACCTTGATAATTCTTTAATATCTTTCCTGTTGCACGGGCCAATATAAAACTGGAGACAGGGCCTTTTTTAATGTTACTCTTGCCTTGGAAATAAAATAATTGCAGTTTGTGAGATTTTCTGAAAATCATTTAACATTAGAAAAACATGACGATAAAATCATGCATAACAGTAACATGATTAATAAAACAGTTCCTAGGTTTTGAGAAAGCTTTATGAAAATAAAACACAGCTGGGCTTGAAATGACCTGTACTTAATTACACTCCACAACTGTTTAATCCTGTCTGAAATGGTGGGATGCTGACACATGCACTTTCATATCTGGAATCCAATCCACAGCTCAAACTGAGAATTTTTTAGGCACAAATCACTCCTAAATACTACTAATAGAACAATATCTTATTAGTATTTTCAGTCAGTCATTTTAAAAATAAATTATGTCATTGCACAACTCTAAACAAACTCATATCCTGTCTAGAGGTGTGACTCAGTAAAGCCACACCAGACAATCAGTAAAACTCACTAATGAGTAAATTTTCCAGCACTTCCATGGTATGTCAATCAGTTTTACAATACAGTTCACTTCATTAACCAATCAAACAGTTAATGAAGATAGTCTCTCAAGACTAATGAAGCAGACTTTCAGTCCCTGTATGTAATTTCTTACACTCTGAAAATTATACTTCACTTAATTAAATGTGTAAGTCAACAGCTATACAAACACCAATGAGAACACTGACTGCACTGATCTTTGGAGTGCATAAAACCTAAGCACCCAATCTTTGGAGTGTGTTATGCCTAAGATGAATTGTATATCTCTTTTGTTTGTTCACTGTGTACTATGTGTAATGCTCTTTTTAAAAACCTGCTGCTGTGCAGATGGTCGTCTGTATGCTCTGTCCTGACAGGGAGACTGTGGAGGCAGGGGCAGGTTACTCTTTTGTTGGAAGAGCCTAAGACAGCCAGGGAGAGGGCAAGGTGAGGAGGGAGAGAAAGTTCTAGAGCACAGTTTGGGACAGGGAGATAGAGCCAGACACTCCGTGGGGGAAAGACTGTAACACAGATGGAGTTTAAGAGGCTTCTGAGAACAGGAAATAGGCAGTCTGGTCTGATACGTAGTGCAAGAGGAAGAAAGAAAAAGTTTAGTAGGGATCTACTGGGGTTTATGTGGAGCATGCTGCACATGTTTTGCAATCCCAAGCACTGCACACCAGAACTACTTCTCAAACAATGTTGGGTTTGAGAATGATGTAGCTGCAGTTTGCCAAACATCCTGGAAATCATTTAACATTAGCCAAATATTAAGATAGAGAAACATTTGGATTGCCACAACCCAGAAGGGTACTGAATGTTTCTTATCTGAGTAGAAAAATAGTGGGAACTATTAATCTAGTCTATTATTTTTTACACGGCAGAATTGAGTCCTATTCATTGCTGTTCTTCCTAGAATAATTAATTATATATTTGAAGAATCAAAGTACATTTCTGTTCTTAAAAAGCCTATGTGAAGGAAGATCTACCTCATAGTTCTAGCCAAGGTTTCACTGTGACTTGTAAGGCCCCTTGGCAACGACAGAGGGATCCTGGATACCCCCCTTAGAAACCAACCTACACCAAAAAGTTCTGCTTTTAACAGTCTCTGTTTACGAATTGCTGACACTGACAGGCAATACCACTAGTTGCATTTAACTTTTATTTATTTATTTTCAAAGACTAAGGGAGAAATCCATTATCTCAGGACTTCATTCTAGATATTGACTTTCCTAATGTTGACAACACTCGTATTTATAGAACACTGAGAGATCTAAATGAGTACTGGGATATTTTGAAACAAAGTTGAGGATGTCCCTGTATGATTCTTATCAGCTCCAGGGGAAAATATTTCATTATTAAATCCACTACTCTGCTTTGAAAAAGATCAGCACGTATGTTTTAAAACCTGCCTTCTCATACTCCACACTCATTTTGCTGGAACAGGATATGCCGAAAAAAGAATTTTCTAGTTGCTCCCAGAGCTCTTTGGTGGGCGCAATACATTTCCCATTAGTCTTAATAGTGTGTGCCTGTGCCACAGTCCCACACTGGTTTATCTCTTTCACTTTCATACCTTCCTGTCTCCCTGTAGGCATTAAAGTCATTCTAGCTTCCTTACATAGCCCTTATGACTCTTTAGCAGTCTCACCTATGACAAGCATGTGATCTTGTGGTGAAATATCTTCTTTGATATGTGAGATAGGGCAAAGAGGGCAATAAAGAGTGCAAAGTGACAGCTTTTCTTGTCCTGTTCTCAGCTTTTATTTCAAAGGGAATATAAATCACTCTCTCACAGAGAGATCACAAGAAACATTGATTATTTCAGTAGCTCAGCCTGTCATCAAGAAGATATAGCTACAATAACCTCGATCCCAGAGTATCATAAGAGTTTTGTCCATTCTTGAATTTTAAAATATATATCACACCACATAGATAGTAACCACTTAATTCTGGAAATCATTGTGCTTTGATCATTGTTGAAAAGGTACTTAACTAAATGCAAGATGCTACCTAAAAATTGTAAATTTTGTTAATTTTGCCAAAACCACACTTTTACCAAAACAGTCCATGTTTTCAGCCTGTGAGGAAGTTATAACATCCTCAGAACAGCTCACAAGTGTTTTTCCCAAAGCACACTTGTTTCTCCGTTGGCTGATTACAATGCTGCCCTCTCTCTGTACATTCAGAAGGACATGTTCCATGCTTTCAATTTGTGGACCCGAAACAGTTTCTGATCTAGACCCTTGATTACAAAATGTAAGACTGATGACAAGCTTTTTTTTCATTGTTATCTTTCAGCACTTCTTAACGGAAGACAGCTACTGTGATACTAGGCCAGTGAATGTTCCTCAGTATTGGACCTCAGTAATCAATATTAAATATTTCATTTTTGTGCCAGTGCTAGTGGTTTCCAAAATAATCATCAGGCAGGATTTAGGAACCAGAACATCCCAGAAACTATCCTGAGCCTGCAGTTTGTATGTTATGTCTTAAACATCTGGAGATTAAGAGTTTATTAGCAGAGCCACATGCCGTTCTGTACCAGTCGGTCTCAGTGCTCAGAAATGTTCCCAGACACATTTAGTCTACTTGCAGTGGTTAAGAATCTGAAGACCTTATATTGCAGTAATTTATTGTAGTACAGCTAGCTTGTTGGCATATCTTTTCTCTATGTTTTTCTTGCTCTTGGCTATGTGAGAAAAAAAAAGGTTTAGCTGTTTAACTCTGAATTCTTATTGCGGTGATCTTGATTTCTTGTTTTCATCTCAATGTCATTACAGTGAATTCAAACACTGAAAACACAGATCTATTCAGATCCATTTTTATTTTGTAATTATTATAATCTAATGAGGAAATACAAGTCCCCTCAAGGGATACAATAAATAATTTCATCTTGAATATATGAACTGATAACTTAAAATATCTATCAGGCATCTAGCTAAAGAAATAGTCATAAATTATTTAAACAAGTTTCAGTTTTAAAAAGCAAGAGACCTTTAAAGAGTGCTGTATTCATTTTCCTTGGACAGCATGAAAAGAAGTTTTCCCTTGTTATACAGTAACAACTACCAGGAATGCTCTAAATTGTGTTCGTTTGATTAAAGTAGGCATTTCTGAGTCTTTCTACAGCACCAATCATACTCGTGACAAGAGCAGAACAAATGCCCAATTTCAAGTGCAGTAAATCTATTCCAACTCTTCTTTGAATAATAAAAAGTGGAATACATTTTTCTACTTTATATTTGCTAACTTAAATGTTCCCTGCGTGTGAAGAGCAATTCAATTCACCCGTAAAGCAAATGAACAGTAGTCCATACCTGAGAAAAGAATAATCAAGGTTCCCTTTGTCTCCTGGGATTTTTTTATTTTATTTTTATTTTTTAGTATGTATGGAGCAGACCTACACTACAAAAAGTAGTAAAGATATCTGGTAAAATTTCAGGATTCTGATTGAAGAATTTATGCTGATATAATTGATATTTATTTTGTTCTCTCACTAAGCAAACACCACCACTATTCCCTCCTAAATTACTTGAAGGATTACTTGTACCTTTTTCAAAGGTATTTCCAAATCTGTTTGGAGTCTAGTTAAATCTAGAATACATCAAAAGCTTGCATATAACTGGGTGAAAAAGATACACGAGGCAAGAAAAAAAGTATATATAAGTCAGATACATTCCACTTTGCTGGATGATGCCTTCATTGTATTAAGTTGCATTTCTATCCTTTCTTAACATGCATAATGCTAAGAGAGCTTTCTTTTTCTATGTTGACTCATAGTACTCATTAACCATCTGTCAATATTATATTCCTGTTCTGTGGGAAGCTGATCACAACTTCACAACTTCGATATTTAGATTATTCCAAAGCAGGACTGTCCCAGTCAGTCTTGTGGCTCCATTTCACTTCAGCACTGCTGAGCAGGGACTCCAGTTTGGAAATTTGTACATACTGCTGTACATAGCTTCTACACTATGAACTATAAATTTATAGTGTCATGCAATTTTCATGTAATGCATATATTAGGCCACTCATAGGATAGTCTATTGCTTCTTAGTTAAAACAATTTAGAATTTAAAAAAACCACAATTACATGAGCTATGTTTTGATCATGTTCCTCACATCTAGATTAATAGCACTGCCTATGTACCTGTTTGTACCTTTCTTATATATTATTACTGGATTTGTTTTAATTTTAAAGACGATTTTATTTTACATATCCTTATGAACATCACTCCTCTTACCCCAGGTCTGGCATTTCTACCATATAGAGAATGAAAATATCAAAAGTACCTCCAGCACCATCTCAAACTGGTTGCTATGGCATGCATTCTATCTATCAGCTGCAAAGAGAGGTAAGAGAGAGAACTTCCCCCATGCCTTCAAGCAGTCTGGAAAACGAGAAAAAAAAAAAAAAAAAAAGACAAAAAAGTGTCGTCTTAGTTAATTGAGTTCCTGCTTCCCTGCAATCTTCAGCTTAGGAACTTTCCAATATTGTTTGAGAGGCACAATGACAGAGAACCTTACTGCAACCCTTTTCCACCTCTACACTGAGCAGCAGGGTGAGTCAGCTGTGAAACAGGCAGGAAGTTGCAGTGTTCCTGGAGGGACTGAACTGTACAAACCTCTTCAAGGCTCCAAGAGAAATTTTTTCAAGACTGCCACTCAGTCCCACAAAAGAAGCCACACTCCCACATTTACTACAGTTACATGTTTTATTGGTTTTTTCTCCTTTCCAAGTACCTAAATAGATTACATATTGATTCTATCTATTTAGGGTGCTACCAGGAATATGAATATGAATAAGAACATGAATATGCAGGAAAAAATAATGAACATGAATACAAATGCAAATAAAAAAGCAGACAGATAGATTCATGCCCAGGGTAGACAAAGAATCAAAAGCTGAGGTGTCTTAGAAAAGGTCAGAATGTTTCAAGGAATTAGGGGAAACTTTGGAGACATGGAGAAAAAATGATGTTAATAATGAAAAAGAAAAGGTGTTAATTCTCAAGACTTCTGGTAGACAACATAGCCCTAAGAACACCAACAAACTTAGTAACCACTTTTCTTATTTCTACAGAAAAATGCTTCCACATTTTCTTCTATGTTTAGTTTAGGGAACATAACCTAGTGACATTTGTACATTTTATATAATACTTTAAAATATTGAATACTTGAAAAATACTTTTAAGAAGCATCTGGATGATGCGCTCAGTCCCATGATCTGACTTGCCTGACCCTGTGTGGAGCCAGGAGCTGGACTTGATGACCCTTATGGGTCCCTTCCAACTCTGGATATTCTGTGATTCTATATGATTTGATGTACAGTTTGAGGAAAGCAGGGGAGAAGTATTGATAAGACTGGTACATTCAGGAAAGTGACACATATACACGAGTTAAAATTGTCCGTGCTAGGGTAGATTTTTAGTTTGGATTTATTAAATTAATTCTCCTGAGTTGATCTGGCTTAATTAAATCAGCTGAGTCTCTACAGTATAGCAAAAGGCCATGTAGGGGAATAGCCTTTATGCTATGCTGAAATTTTAAACTTTTTAATCTCCAAAAGAGATATTTAGCAGGAAAAAAACAGTAGGCTGGAAAGAATGAGTTTCATTTTGCCTAACACATACATCTGACCCTCATATTACTTTTTTTTTTTTTTTAACGTTTTTTCCCCTGAATGACAGCATTTAGCTTCAAGGGAAAGCAAGCAACCCTTCTTGCTGTACACAAATGCAATAGCTCTTGTCAGTACTAGGTCATCTCCAAGCACACTTTTTTCCTGCTGCTGGTGCTAAAGAAGTGCAAGGGCTCTGAGATGGATTGGTGATATTGCCGCTAGCACTTGCTACCAAATCCTCCTGGGTGCAAACTTACGGCAGCATCCCCGGACTTCCTGAGCAGATGCGTTTGCAAATGTTTTCACCTTGACCAAGCATGTCAAACTCATAATCTCACCATGTTTCTTGATAGTGGAGTGTATGTAACTACCAGGAGTGGGAATTGTCTCCATTTCAGCATTGTCTCCATTTACCAGTTTTCACATCTGCCACTTCTTTTGTATCACATGCCAAGTATGATACAAGAACTAAGGCAAAATCCTCAGACAACTACCTCTGAGGAAGTTCCTTTTACTCTGATGAAAATGAAAGTAGGCAAAACAAAAAGTCAACTTGCAAACTATATGTTTGGTTTTTTTTTTTACTGTATAGATTTTACTGAGAAGGGTACGAAAGGAATGAAAAACTCACAGGATGGATGTTAAATTGGTAAAGAATAAAATTAGTACCAGTGATAAAACTTGCAATGAATTATTGTGTTTGATTCCAGTACTAGCTGTCATCATTTATGCATATAATTAGTTCCTAGACTACATCCAGAATTTTTTAAAAATATTAAATCTAGAAAAAGTATCATCTGAAAACTACAAGAAAAGGTCTCTGCTCCCAAAATCTTCAGCAAATACTTTCAGCCAGTAGCCCATGATCACAAAATTTCAGACTCTCTAAGGAATGCCGACCTTAATGTTAAAAGATGTGTAAAACAAAATTACAGAAGACAGAGATGAAGGAAAATAATTCTCAGACGATGGCTACCAAACTGAACCAAGCATATATTTAATTCATGTTTTGCTTTCTCAATTCAGTCTGGGATTATTTTCCTCCCACGTTTGACTGAAATAAAAAATTAAGATTATGTCCTACATCAGTTATGTTGTGTCCCCTCCCTTTCTTTTTTGTTCAAAATTACATGTAAGAATACATAAGAAAAGAAAGTTTAAATAATAACATTTCATAAAGTTTCTAACATTCAAGTTGAGAAGGCTAAAGGGTTAAAGGATCATGCTTATTACATTCCATAACACTGTCACTGAAAACAGCAATAAAACTAATAAATTCAGCGTATTTCAGGGATTTCCCAGAAACTTTTGTGACAAGACCCACACTCTCTTCCAAATGGTCTAATCTTGAAGAAAAGTCAACGTCAAAAGAAGAATTTGAGTAATAGTACAAAGCATTGCAAAGTTCTGTGTCTGAGGTGTGTATTAATCTCATCCCCCGTACAGGCATCACTTAAGAACTCAAAAACGTTCAAGCTTGTTGAATGGAGCTCCTTGACTTCTCCTTTTGTATGAGAGGGTGCAACATAAACCACCAAATTAGAAGTTTTGCCAGGGCTCTAGAAATGTCAGAAGCCAACTCACACTGGCTTTCAGTGGAATTTGGGTCTGTGACACCCATCAGGATTTATGAAATGTCATCCTTAATTGACATTGGAAAAAAGCTTACATTATTCTGCATTAAAATTGTGGTGATTTCACAGGATTGTCATAGAAAGTTATTTGAATTACACAGGGATGCACGTTAATTTTTCCATATCACCACCCAATAAATTCTGCAATTAACCCATATAATTGGTCTAACATCAGTACTTTGGGGAAATCTTTTCAATTAGAAACTCAACAGCAGGAGTGGAGAATTGGATAGGGTGCCTAAAATTGGATTTACTTTTTACTTTCCCTTAAGGTTAAAATGGGGATCTGAAAAATTGCATTCTTTCTTCATGTTTTATTGGCTTTTTCTCATCCTTCCAATGGAATTAATAAATGACATAAAGTCTGAAACACAGGAATAAAAATCGTAGAAGATTTGTGCATTTATTAAAAGGAGAGAGATCATTTGGAATAGTCATAAATGAGTGGTAGCTGGTTTCATCATCATCAAACAATGAACACTGACTTTTTCTCTAGCCCATTTAATCCTTGACAAGGACCTCAAAGTGAATAATGTTCACTGGAAATTAAAAAAAAATATTAAAAAAATCAATGGTGACAACAACTACCAAACAGTATTTCATCTCTAAAAATGTATGTTGCCATTTGTAAACAAAAACAATGCTTATCATAACTCAGTTGCCTACTGAATTGTCTCTGTTGAGAGAGAAACAGGATAATTTTTTCTATTCTAAAGAGTTCAGCAAGTGAGACAAATGCAAACATATTTATAGAGTTTTGCCAGAGGGGATAGGTTAGGTGTTTATGACTTTAGTTTATTTTCTTTGGTGTCTTTTTGTGGTTTGTGAGGGGTTTGGGTTTTTTCTTCATTGTCATTTCTTTACCTGTGTTTTGCTTTTACAGCTGTTTTTACAGTGTTGTTGGCACTGACCCAGAAGCTATTGCACAAAGTCCACATTTTGCATTAGTGGGTTTCCTGACCCTAGCCTGGGGTTGATTTTATACAAAATCAGTATTGAAATTCTCAAGATGCTTTTGAAGACTCTGTATATTTTTTCCTTTCACATTCTATTTTCATGTTCTGATGCTGAAGGATACAAGGAGATCTCCTTGATTGTAAAATCTATAGCATATGCCCTAGGTTTGAAAAACATGGCTCCACAGATTTCTTAAGCTAGCTCTAGAGTGATTCTGACAGCTTCATTCAGACACACTGTTAGAACAACAATCAATGTGAGCCTTTACAATTGTGAACCAAGGCAAAGGAGCTGTGAAGAAATGTAGAATATTCCCATACTGTGATTGTTCTTGATATAGGGAATTGCCCAGACACAATTCAACAGCAGTACAATAATCTTCATTACTCTCAGATACATTTATAATGATGACTATTAGAGGTTTAATTAGACTTTATAGGAGACTATTATATCCATTAAAATAATAAATGAATGTTGGTGTTAAACAAACTTGGGCAATAATCATTACTGTTCTGAAGGAGAAAGATATGCCCTTTGCCAAATGATATGAGAATCTCCCCTTGAAAAAAAAACCCCTCAATATCTATTTCATCTTGAATATAGGATTTCTCATTAGTGAGGAAAAGTTTCCAAGTTTGCAGAAAAAGGTCCTAATTCACAAAAGACTTATAATCAAGTCCAGTTGCCTTACTCATTTGAGTAACATTAATATGGCAAAGTAAACACTTTATAGACCAAGAGTATCAAACTGAAGGATTAGTCTCTGAATAAGACAACAATCAATTTACAGTCATGCCAATGAGCAGATTTTGTATTTATGGTGTAGGGGGCACATGACTGCTAATACCTTCTAGAGACTGCATAAAGTCCCTTCTATAACCTCCATAAAATCATTAGTAACATTGGTCCATAAAGACCATGTTTACAGTGAGAGAAATATAGTAAGAAATATTTTTTTAAGGATCAAGCATTCTTTAAGAAAAAGGAATTTTTATAGAATTTTTTTCATTCATGTCAGTTTAGATTGCAGGAAATATCAATCTCACATGGTACTAGTCATTAAAAATTTAGATCCACAAAAGGACAACATCTGAGAGGTACCCAAAACACTTAAGCACTTAAGCATTAAATTTAGATTTTCCAGGATGTCAGTCAACTGACTTAATGTACTTTGGTGGGTTTTCCCCGTGGTAAAGGTATGGAGTTTCTCCCCTTAAGGTTGGCTGGATTTGCCATATATGGGTTTGTTTTCCTCACAGATCAACAAGTTAAGCACTCCTCCATCCTATGCAAACCATTCTGGGATAAATTTCCTTCATTCTTGCTCAAAAACGTATCTGCTAATTCATTTTCATAGCATGTATGATACAGGAGTTAGAATCTATGACTTCCCCACAGTGTCTGGTCTCTTTCCTTTTTCCTTATCAATTAAATATACTAAGAAATAGTTTTTTAAAATGCTAAATCTAGCCTAAAGGCTAAAGCGAAATCATTCTCTCATCCACTTTCTCTTGTCTCAGACAACGGTTTTGTTGCCTGTTAGAGATTCTACAAGAGAAATTAAACCCCTTGCACTCATTTTTTCCAGAGCAAGGTGTCTAATTCAACATTGAACATGCCTTGATGACAAGATGTAAGACTTTCAAGCTATGAACCTTGCAATAACAATGGTGAAGGTACTTGTAATATATGATTATTTAGCCAGAGTTTAATTTATAGAAAAAGCTATCATTTCTATTGAGGTCATCTTTGTAGTTGCATGCTAACTTGAATCATATGGATTTATATTTCCCTGGCTGCAGAGATACTTTACAGATAAATAAATCTGAAGGAAGAATATGTGATATTAAGTCTAGATTGGGAAATATTCTAACTAAAGGAAGTCATAGTCTTTCATTTGAGATACTGTTAATAGAGTTCACTAGATCATGAAGACAAAACCTGCTACATAATGTCACCTCCTTTTTACCTGGAATGGTGGATACTAATTTTTAACAAAATTGTCACAGATTAAAATCCTTTATAAATGGTTAACAACAGCTAAGGATAATTTCTATTTGTTTAACAAACATAATAATAGCAAATAAAAAAATAAACTCCAGAAAATATTTTAAAGCAGGTTTTTCTTTAATTGTAAATGTTGCAAATAATTATCTTTTCACTCATCAAATTCATAATGCCATTATCATTTTTGCTCCTGGTAGATGAAAAATAGATGTCAATACAAGATTCTTGTTCAGTTCATGTTTTAATTGCTTTGACTTCTTGTTATTTGCATTGCTATGAAAAATCCAATGACCTTTATGTTATTAGAACATCAGAAAAATTGGAGATACATTTCTATCTTGAGATGAAAAACACTATTTGTTTTTCATGTTCCAATCCGTTGCTGGGACTTAAATCCCATATGTGTGTATTTTAAACTTAGACCCCCAAAAGAATATGCTTATTTCTCTAAAAAATGCAAATAAGAGTCAGAAAAATTGATATTCATCATCATGCACAAAATGACCCTTTAATTTTCTAGTCCTCCTTTTTTTCCCCTTGAAATTGCAGATTGTCACATCCTAACCCATTTTGTTATCACTTTCTTAGGAGCTTAGAAATATTTCAAGTTTAAATGACATACTGTTTTTTATATTTTGTATTAAAACGATGATCTATTTTTTTTTATTATGCTAGCAGTAAGAAACAGGCTTTTATTTCTGTTCAAATTATTATTATTATATATTGATTAGGGAGAGGAGCCTCTCATAGTTCAAACCTTCCTTGCTAATAAAGCCTGGACCTTTGTCTAGCCCAGTGTTGTTTTGCAATGTGGGAAGCAGTATAGAAACTGCAGTGAGAAATCACCAAGGAGTTTGATGTTAAATGTGTTCCACCATAAAAATCCTGATATCTGATAAACATTGGGTGCTTAAAAAGTCCTTTCATGCTGAAGTTAATATCAGTGAGTTTAGCTTACATATCTGTTTTTTCGAGCCTTTCCCTGTGCACAGCTAGATTCTCCCCTGCAGTATGTAGGAGGCTATCTGAATTAATGCTTCTGCACTTAACAAAACCTCTTGTGCTACATAATTTTGCTGGATGGAAAAAGATGGAATTAGATCTCTTTTGGCAGACTCAGTGCAACCACTCACATATGAGCTGTCCTGCTGTTCCCTCTCTGAAAAGCCATTGTCTCTCTATCATTGTAGACTTATATCTTGGCAACATTGCATTGCCACAGTGTGATTTCTATGGGCTTTATTTTAAACAGAATTATTTATGCTATTCTTACAAATTCTAAATCATCATGAGAGCCTCTAGAGTGAAGGTTAATTCTGTTGCCAGCAGCTGTAAGTTCGCCCTCCAAAGCTGAAGCTTGTGGTGGCAGTAATTACTGGCCATCCCTGTTCCGATAAATTTGTAAGTGTTTTCCCTTTGATCAAATATGTCAAGCTTTTAATTCTGTATAATCATTGATTGCATGAAGTGCCAGACCATCTTGTTTTAGCATCATTCACATCTGCTGCTATTTTCTAGTCACACAGGTAAAATGCATTGACCTAGAACACAGTACTTCAACTTCAGCACCTTTATGTGGCAAAATGCCAGCTGCTTCTGAAATGATATTCCCAACCACTTGAAATCCCAAGAGATGTCATGCTAACTGATTTTTTTTAAAAAGGAGAAGAAAAAAAAACCAGAAAAAATATCCCACAAAGAAACCTAAGCAAAACAAACCAAAAAAATATCAACATCCATCCTTTCTAACATCACAGATTTGCTGAATTCGCAAAGCTAATACTACAGCACCTTTCAGTTTTATCAAAAACACTCTATAGTAGAGAACTATCATTTAACTCAGGCTCAATGAATGACTTTGATCAGGTGGAAATAGTAGTGAAAAATCAGTAATCAGTACCTAACAAAATGCAGCCTCTATGTAACACCTTTTTTCCACTGGATATTGAGGAAATATAATAAAACTGCAATCACGTTCGGTTGCACAGAAATAGAAGATGAGAGTGCATAACCTGTTACAACAAGGATCATAAGGCTTTTGATCTTTAAGAATCAAATAGGTTATGCAGAATACCTGGTTGGATATTTTTTACACACTGGAGAACTCCTGGAATAACTGGAACATAACTACTCTAATGACAGGTAAAAAGCGATATGTCCAGACTGCGAAACTTTTTTTTTTTTTAAATACTAAGTTGTGACAGAAAGTAATTTTTTTTTTTTTTTAAATACAGTATCTCATTTATTAGGGTCACCAAGTCCAGGGGCAATGCATCTCAGCAAAGAGAAAATTAGGCAAAAACACTGAGGCCTGCATGGATGAACAGGGAAACTGTCTGAGCATCCAGGGATCAGGTTAGGAAAGCTAAAGCCCTGCTGGAACTAAATTTGGCCAGGGATCTAAAGGGCAACAAGAAAAGGATGATGAGAGAAAATGTGGGCTCTCCAGAGTGGAAAATGCAACCTGGTTACCTGGGATATGGAGAAAGCTGAGGTACTCAATGACTTCTTTTCCTCAGTCTTGACTGGCAAGAGCTCTTGTGGCATTGCTGAAGTCACAGAAGGCAAAGGCAGAGACTGGGATTATGAGGAACTGCCCACTGTAGGGTAAAATCAGGTTTGAGAATGCCTAAGGAACCTGAAGGTGCATAAGTCCATGGAACCTGACAATGTACATCCTGAAGGAGCTAATGGGTGAGATGGCTAAGCCACTCTCCACCATATTTGAGAGGTTCTGGCATTCTGGTAAAGTCCCCACTGACTGCAAAAGAGGAAACATAACCCTATTTTTAAAAAGCAGAAAATGGAAAACCCAGGGAACTACAGACTGGTCAGTCCCACCTCTGTGCCTGGCAAGATCATGGAGCAGATCTTCCTGCAGACTATGCTCAGGCACATGGAGAATAAGGAGGTGATTCTTGACAGCCAACATGACTTCACTAAGGGCAAATCACGCCTGACAAATCTGATGGCCTTCTATGATGGAGTAACAGAAATGGGGGACAAGGGCAGAATGACAGGCATCATCTTCCTGGACTTGTGTAAGGCATTTGACACTGTCAAGCAAGACATCTTTCTCTCTAAATGGGAGAGACATGGATTTGACGGAAGGCCAACCATTTCCTGGGCTGCTTCAAGAACAGTGTGGCCAGCAGGTCGAGGGAGGTGATTTTGCCCCTCTACTATGCTCTCCTGAGACCCCAACTGGAGTACTGCCTCCAGCTCTGAGGTCCCCAGAACAAGAAAGACATAAAGCTGTTTGAGCAAGTCCAGAGGAGGACCACAAAGATGATCAGGGGGCTGGAGCACCTCTCCTATAAAGACAGGCTGAGAAAGTTGGTCTTGTTCAGCCTGGAGAAGAGAAGGCTACAAGGAGACCACATTACAGCCCACCAGTGCTTAACAGGTTCCCTATAGGAAAGTGGGAGAGGGACTCTTCATCAGGGAGTGTAGTGATAGGACAAGAGAGAATGGCTTCAAAGTGAAAGAGGGTAGGTTTAGAGTAGATGTTAGGAGGAAATGCATTACTATGAGGTTAGTGAGGCACTGGCACAGGTTGCCCAGAGAACCTGTGGGTGCTCCCTCCTTGGAAGTGTTGAAGGCCAAGTTGGATGAGGTTGGCCTAGTGGAGGGTGTCCCTGCTCATGGCAGGGGTGTTTGAACTAGATGATCTTTGAGGTTCCTTCCCACCCAAACCCATCTGTGATTCTATAATTCTATGATTTCTATATTATGTATCTTCAGCTCATATTTCTAAGAGAAAAACATTTAGTCAGCAAACTGAACTTTTAGTTCTGAAAAATGCATAAATAAGACCCTCTGTTTCACAAGTATTTATTCTTGCTCTTCATACTGTTGCTCTTGCTGTTCATAATGTAACAAACATTTCCTCTAAATTTTCTCTTTCAAAAGAACTGCACTTTGATACTTTCAGGAAATTTTATATTGCAGTAAACACAATAGTGAGGTAGCATCACATAATGATAAACCAAATGGAACCATTTACTATCTGTTACCTCCCTATGTACATGAGTTTTAAGCATATGCAAATTCAGAAAATGGGAAACTCCTATAACAGGAACATCCTTCCACCACTTAGATAAAATCTCTACTCCTACAGCTATAAACATTTTGCATTCTTGGTACACCATTGAACATTTTGTATTGGTATATTCTTACAACTCTTCAAGCCCAAAGTGTTAAGATAAGGTAGGTTTATATGAGGGGTTTATCTTTGTTCTGAATTGTATAAATTCAACTTCGGAAATCTGCACTTTGTAACTTAGAAGCACAATATTTAGACTTGAAACTGCAAACTGTTAAGTTCAGATGGGAGGTTCTACATGTAATGTTTTCCTATAAGGAAAGGAAATTGCTAGGGACTGCATCTGGCAGAGTTGTGTATCTTTCAGCCACATCCAGTAAGGCTGTCCTGATTATCGATGAGTATAGTTAATTTTCAAAAGAACCTGAGAGGGACAACTAAGACACCTGACCCAAATTAACCAAAAGAGTATTCGATACCATGACATCATAATCCAGATATAAGGGCAGGAACAGGGAAAGAAGGAAGCAGAGCTGCCCAAGGAGGAGCGGCCACTACTTGTAAATGGGAATGGGTGGGCACTGGGGTCCAGGGGTAAGCAAATTACATTGTACATCATCCTTTCTGTATATTCTAAGTATTGCTATTTTCCTCTTCCTTTTCTGTCCTAGTCACTATCCCAACACACAAGTTTTACTTTTTGTTTCCAATTGTCCACCCCATCCCACCGCAAGTTGAGGAAGGGGGCAGCACACAGACACATTGATGCTCAGCTGCTGGTTGTGGCTGAACAAATGCATGCTTCATTTTATAGTGACTTCTAAGACTGTTGTACAAATTTAGCTATAGCCCTGATCTTTAAGAAGGATTATTTACTGTACATGACAAGTTTAGAAGTTCAGCCATTTTTCAATAGTCTGAATGATAAAACACAGTGATATTTTTGAGATGAAAGTTCATCACTGCAAAGGTTTTAAAACAAAAAGATCTTTTAAAAAATGACAAAAAAGAACAGGAAAATATATTTACAACAGGATAGATATTAACAAATAAAATTTCCAAACGTGTTAAGCATCAGAAAGATTTAATACATTTGAAAGTACTGTCATGTGGATATTTTGTTTTGCTTTGTTTGTTGGTTGAGGTTTTTTTTGCTACTCCAGTAGAACAAAGAGACTTGAATTCCCTTCCTGTTATCACACAGCAAAGAATGAATAATTCTAAATAAAGTAGAAGTGTAAATCAGAAAAGATTTACCAATGACAATAGAGATGTGGGTTAAACTCAGATAAATATTTTTTCTGTTTTTTAATAATGGTCCTTCTTTTGGTCTAAATGGCCTTTGTGTAACCCCTACTTTTCAGAGTTTAATTCTTTGATAACTGAAGGAATGAGACACATGATATTTAGCCATTCCAAATTTCATCCTAGTAGGATAGCACCCAATTACTTTAATTGTAGGCAGGAGCTATCTAGCTTTTCAATGGCTGCTGTAAACACTTACCAATACATTTTGAATGCTCCCATATCTCCCAGAAGGGGTTATAACTACACTTTGAAGATAGATATGTTCCATACTGTGACTATGAACCATTGGAGGTTTACACTGAAATGCAATGGAAATGAACAGACACACATAAGCATCTTTCACTTCATCTTAAAGTATCTTCACTTCATCCTAAAAAATGCCAGAGGAATCATAGTCTAAGAGGACTTCTCCATCTGCTCAAAAAAATGACTCAGCTAGAGGTGTCTCAATGGTAGACACCAACATCAGCCTGGACAACTTCAACCCTAAATGTCTTTCTCAATTTGATACACAGATGGAGACATCCTAAGGCAGGTAAACCTTTGAAAGGTATTTTACTCTTTGAAAACTGGGGGAGTTCCTTGTCATTACAGGTAAACTTGAATTGCCTAGCAGTTCAGAAATTAAGCCCATATAAACTTTAGTATTAGATATTAAAATGACATGTGTTTGTTTGAAAGTCTTTGGAAGCTTATACATGTGTTTATAAAAGTGATCAAGGATTTTTGTTTTCTTGCATGTTTTTACTGTTGCAAATCCACAAATCAACAGACATTTAATTTTCTATTTCAAATAAAAGAAATTTTAATCTGCATTGCTCAAGTTTATCAAATAATTTACACCACATCTCTAATGGAAGGTTTTAAAATACTTAATATTTAACTAATGTTTTCTCTGTTAAATTAAAAAAAAAAAATAAATCATTATTCATGTGATTTTAAACTTAACAAACACCAAAACTTCTGCTTCCCAGGAGTTCTAGAACTAAAGCTGCAGTTTTATTTAAGAATGAGAGTATGCTACTTGTTATGAAAAATACAAAAAACCAGTTTTTTATATGCACCAATTTTCCTTTAGAAATATCTGTCTTCTTTTATGTAAGCAGAAAACTTTCTTTCAATGAAATAACTATTCAGTGCTTTCTAGCCTCAGTGCTGTTATTTGGGGAATTTAAAATATTAGTAAATTATAATTGATAACATTTACCTCAATGCACTAGTTACAAAACCGCATATAATACTCCAATGAGCTTCATTAAGAAGATGCCTACAGTTATTTGTACAAGCTTTCTTTAGCTTTAACAGTTCATGACAGTACATGCATATAAACTTCTTGTGCACTTAGTTATTTGTTCAGCAGTAAGCTAAATCAGGGAGAAATACTACAATTATAAAAATATCTTCTCAAATCATGTATTTAAAAAATATAAGCAGACAAGCCTTTTTCATTCTAAATCTCAAAGATCTCTTTAAACATAGGTTGAAACATTGCTACTAATAAATAGGAGAGATGATCTAATGCATGTTATCCTACTGTTCACTTCTGTGGAGAGATTGCCATTACAAAATTAAGAGACTGTGCTTCAAGCTTACAGGGTTTTCCCACTGAATTCTTTCAAGAAATGGATCTGCATTTCAGGAGATCATACGAAGTCTCATGTGCAGCCTAAGGGTTCAGTTGTGCTGCAGAGCTTGTCTACATAGTACAAAGTAAAGTAAGCTGTGAGCTTCTCAGCTAATTTCTCATGTGTATGCAAAGAATCCTTTTGTGAGGGGTAACTTTCTCACCTTCAAAGAAGGAAATTAATGCACTTCAAATGGCTGTAGACAGACATTATGAGTAACTTAGGATACCCTAAATTCAGATCTAATCTAACTGCCTTGTACACAGTGTACTGCATCACAAGGAGGAGTGCAAATTTCACTTTGTCATTTTTACTCAAAAGATCCAAGATCATCAAACGGAGAAGACATAGTTACAGATGCTTCCTAGAACTAGTGGATTGTAAACTGGGCCAAGACAAGAGCAATGTGGAGACTACACTAAATTGTCACTAGCAGAGGCCATCAGCAGCAAACTACTGGCCTATACAGGAGATACATAGGAAAAGACCTGTGACTCCAGTAGATATCCCTTGGAGGAAGTGGTTACCAAAAGGAGATCTGCATGGAAGTAAGGAAACTATGGAGGGAGATTAGCAGTTTCCAAGGCACTGCACAAGAAAGATTGCATAAGTACAAGATGAAGAGAGCCTTTTAAATTGAGATAAAACCAGCTCAAACAAACACACTTTTTGATGCTACAATGAAGTACTAATGATTGAAAGGGTATGTGTACAGCAAAGAGCAGAAAAGACTTTGATTACTTCAACTGAAACTATTGCGGATTCTCTGTCTGAACCTTTACAAGTAATCACTAATACATATCAGTATAAGACACAATGTAATGCTGAAGGCATTGTTATTCACAAGAACTGATATTGTGGTGGTAAGGAACACATAAATAAACTGCCAGCTACCACCCTAATGAAAACTATGACTCAGAATACAAGAAGCTGAGAAAGCACAGCCATGTTGGCCAAAGGGATATTCTCTACCAGATAACATCATGCTCTGTATGTAACTGCAGAAGCAAGTGACAAGGCAGATTCTCTGCTCAGAAACAGACTAGGCATTGGGATTAATTTTTTCCCTGCATATGGTAAGTAATTGCATTTGTGCATCACTTGCTTTATTAATGTTTTTAAATAATTGTTATTATTGCTATTGTTATTTTGTTGGTATTATTGTCATTGTTATTGTTGTTAATGCTATTGATATCTTTGTTATTCTATTAAACTGTCATTCAAGCAACGAGGCTTATTTTTCCATTCTTCTCTTCATTGGTGTTCAGTTACCACCTGGGGTTAAACCACAAAACATATTCATTAGGCTCTACTTCCTAGTTAAAAACTTAAAGAATTATAAAGTTAAGGTTAGCAATGGGATTTCCTTCAATACCAGGATTAAATATCAGTGGGCTAAATTAAAAAAAAAAATAATCAAAAAAACCCCAAACCAAATCAAAGAGAAAGTGTGCAGGCTTCTACAATAGACTAATTCTTTCTCTTTGTCAGAACTTCATATATACAAAAAAGACATAAGCTTGTTCTACTTTTAAAGGTTATCGATTACAGGCTACTCTAGCTATCTGATTCCAAAACTTTATTTTGTATAAGAGCATCACATTTTCTTAGTACTATTGCTGTTGAACTAGCATTGGAATGGGACTTGAAAACAGGGAGCTAGCTGAAAAAGTGCACGTGTTCTTTTATCTTTCAGGTGGTTTTATCAATTACATTTCTGATATAGATCTTTTTGATGGGCAAGTCTGGATGACATTACCATTTTAATTTTGGGGATATATTTTGATGTAAGATAAAGGTAGCAACAGGGATGTATTCCAACCCCTATCATTCTGTGATTCTGTTATTTATTCTGATTTTCTTAACTGGAACTGTTACAAAAAGTGAGCTTCCTTCTACTTGATGTAAATAGGAATAAGCTAGAAAGAATTCAAGCTCTGGGAATGGGGTTTGTGGGGGGGGTGTGGGAGTGTGGGAAGGTGGAAGTTATTAAAGTTATTATTGATGTTATTATTATTTTTTTCTCCAGATGCAAATAGAATCTTTGAATTCATGTGTGTTTTAGCCTAGGTCTCATTTTACATTTGAAAGTTTACTCCAGACTTCTAAGTGCATATTTTATCTGGAGACATTTGTTCACATTTGTGAAATCTAGTTATACCCTTCTTCCTATAGAGGCCTAGCTATGGACAGTTCTCTACCTCTTTACCCATGTTCAGTCAAGATGAAAACAAACCCAGAAAACAACTGAACAGCTTATAAAACAATTGAAAAGTTCCTGTTGGATAAAGAATTAAGTCTGAGGATCCGTATAGATTTCCTTAGGGGTGACAAAAATATATCAAGTATATTTTCTTTAGAAAGTCAATTTACAGAAAAATACCAAACATGTTGCATGAAAAAGCACCTTAAAGGCAGAATAACACCTTGTTTGGCAGCTGTTCTTCTTTCAACATACATATTGGAATCTATCTTGTAATTGTAAAATTTTCCACACCACGCAGCATAGTTTTATGGTTATCTGATGAAAAGTTAAATGAGTAAGTCTGTTGTTTGTGTATGTTATACCTTTTTAAATGCAATCAGAAAGCCTTTGTTCTATCAATGAAGATAAAATGATAAAACTAACATCCCAGCAGTAAAAATTGTCTAGTAAAACTACTGAGACCTTATCTGATTGAAGAAAATTTCTCATTTTCAGTTCAGTAGAGAACTGACTCTAAACTGATGGATCTCACATTTTCTTATGCCTCTTATAACAGAAGATAAACCCATCTTTGGAGAGGAAAATGTTTAAATGCTATCATTTTCAATGACTGTGGAGGTGACTTACTATCAGTCAGTCATCAGAGTAGCCCAGGAGTTTATTTCACCTCTTTCTTTGGCTGCAAAAGAGAAGCATCAAATGCCTAGCTTCTGCTGCAGCTTGTTCAGCAGCTGTCACTGTGCTCCAGATGCAGAAGTGGGGTTAAAAATCAAGACTCCCTAGGCACAGGCAGTTTTGAATTTTTTGGATGCAAACTGAAGAATCGTTTCCCCACAGCTAGGTAAAAGTATTCCAAGGACGGATTCCATGCGATTAGTGTGTAGAAAACAGCAAGTTACTCTAGAAGCCATAAGGAAAGAAGGCATCTATTTTGTCCCCAAATACTTTAATATATAGTCACAAAGCTTATCCACTATCCCACTTCTAACACTGTCCAATCTATTTATTGTTTGGAATAGCATGTTGTATTAAAAAGGGTTGAAAATTTTGTGGAAGCAATATATACACCACAAAAAATTTATAAAATACATTTACTGGAGTAGTAACAACACCTTTCTACACTAGAACTACTCTAGGACTTCAAGGGACAAAGAAGTAATTTACTTCAGTAAAATTTGATTTATAGAAAATGCAATTACAGCATTATTTCAAGATGGGTATTACTCTTAATTACACGATGTGTTCACCAGCATGTAAAATATTTTTTTCCAAATAATTAAAACTGCTTCTTAAAATGTTTTGTAATGAATAGTGACACACTAACAGTGCACAGTTAACATAGATTATTTGAAAATTGAATCTAAATGTACTGTAATTCACATTCATTAAAAGGCTAGACATTTTTCAAGTGAATGATACTGTTCTATAAAAATCAATTCACTGTACAACATTAACATATTGCAAACCTGCAGTTAAAATGCAGTCATTTAAATGGGAAGAACACCAACCCAGCACTAATAATTCCATTAACCCAACACTTATTTATATTAAAAAAAAAATAAATTGCAAAATCTACCCTGCATCTGTGAGCCAGTACAGGGAATCTTTAGAATCGGTAATTGTTGGTTAGTCATGAAGAGACAGATTATTATACATAACAAATTAAAAACATACAGTTGGAACTGGAAAATGGAAATGACTTGCAGAAACATTTCTATCTTCCATCTATAGGTTTTGGTCCCAGTATTGAATAATTGATCTAAATTACTGGTTTCCTTTCAATTTATTATCTTAATGCAAGCTATCAGATGATTTATAAGACATAACGGCTTGTAATACTATAATTAACATTATACTTTTACTGAAAACACAACCTGACATATGCTATTTACACATTTCAGTTTGGGAGATTTCTTAAGTCATTTTGATTTACTGAAGTGAGTCTTGCTTGGCTTTTTAATATTAAACATCAAAAGACAAAATTTTTAAAAAATGGAAATCAATTATTTTAACCAGCTGAATTCTACCTTTTATTAAGAATAATCTGGGCTTCTGTAGTGGGACCTGCATTCAGCTGCATAGAAGAGTATGAAACTTCAGACATTTCTCATTCCAGAATTGGTGATTATGATTTTTTTTGTTTTGTTTAAATGGTTTATCTCTTCCTTCTCAGAATAGATCATTTGGACCATATTTAACCTTTCAAAGTTTGTTTTGTTGGTTTTTTTTTTTTGAAATGGACTAAATTTCACT
>VZTU01006151.1:42234-100470 GCA_013400835.1 Zapornia atra | reverse complement strand
GATATATCTACCTCCACCCGTAAACAAACTATCCCATTTCAGTACAGCTACAAGGCTTTTAAAAGTTGCAGTTTTCACTAGAACATTTGCCCTTTAAATCCATGTAGAAGGATGACAGGCCACAATTATTCTATCTGAACCAGGTTAGCTAGAGTTGTGATTGAAGACCACACACAGAAGTAGCTGTAGAAACCCACAATGTCAAGTTATTTTGCACTTCTGGTTTACAAGACTGTGCATCAACAAGATACGCTGCATAAGGCAGCAGAAATGTCCCAGTATTTGTTACATGTGATGGATTTTTCTATTTTAAGTGTGTGCTATATAAACTTGCTTCAGCATCGGGTGCTTTTTGAACAAATGATGCCCATAGTTCTCAATAAACATTGTCAAGTCCAGTTTCATCTGGATGTTAGGGCACTTCAAAAGATTCTTGATGCATAGTCCATTCTGCAGTGCTACAACAGTGAAAGACTGATATGGAACTTTTCCATATGCTACTTCATGCAGACAGATTACCTTCTTAGGGCCACTATTTCTTGGGGAAAAAAAATTAAATTTGTTACCACATCCCACCACAGGTATCATTCTCTTATATTTTGGTTTCTTAGTGAAGTCATTTCCTATCTATGTTTTAATATTTTTAGCTGTCCAGATAATTATTTCAAGAAAACTTCAGCTATTGTTTGGGTAGATAAAACACAAGTTTCAGCATGATTGAAGACTTCACTGTAAACAGATAAGCACTTAAAATTTCATTCCAAGTTACCTGCAATTATGACAGTGGGTGACAACAACAGAGGTGGCTTCACACCTGCTCAAAGCCATAAAGGCAAACCAAGAACACTTACGTCAAGAACACTTAAGAAGCTGTTCAAAAAATGTATTTTGCTTGTGAAAAATCAGCACTATATTGTTTATGGGCTTTAGGAAAGTGAAGAAACTATCTTTGAGTGTATAGATTCAGACTGCATACAGATCATAGCTCTTTGATGACACTGTTAGCAATAAAAGGATTCAGATGAGCAGGAATGCAAATTGCCCGATGATCAGTGAGAATACTTCCATTTATGTATGACATGGAGTATAGACCAGAAACTGAAAATGTGATGGCTGACTGCTTATCTCATCTGCCCTTATCTCTACCAGATGTCCAGATAAATGATGATATAGAGTAGTAGCACAGATTACAAGCATACTTGCTGCAGTGCAGGAGAGCAATTTTAAACTACGCTTTATCACATCTCATTCATCAGAAAATTATGAGATTTCCTGACAACAAGGTGGCCTAACAAAGCCAAAGATCTTGATTAATTTCAAGAATGTATCCTGCTATACTACCAAATCAACTCTTCTTAAATGATAACCACATAAGAATTTCTCACTGGTTTTGGTTTTGTTTTGGCTTTTTTTCCAATGGATACAGTTGTTTCATGACAGCATCAAGAACAAAACAGTAGCTCTGCTGGTGGCCAGAATTGCATGTTAAAGTTGGCCTACACTTGAAGCCAGTCTTATGCTAAATATTCATTCATTTATATGCTGTCATCACAAACTCTTCGTACATTTTAAGGATTGTTACAAAATTTTTGACTGATAATCAAGGCCCATTTGGTCACATACCAACATACTTGCTATCCTACTGCCTTGGTAGATTATATGAAAAAAAGTTTATATACTAAATTTTAGCCACATCTTCTGTTAAAATCAACTACTCACATATTATTTTCAGCATGCAACAACCAACCTCATTTTTTCCAAATATCTTCAAAATCTTTTTTTCTCAGAAGAAAAAGATCTTGAAAATTCTTTACTATCAACTTCCTACAAAGTTACAAAGTTACATGTCATCCAGCAATTCAAAGAACACCTGCTGATTTACTGCATGGGTGGAGAATGCATATGAAGCAAAACGTTAAATGTTAGTCAGTTACTGTTGTCTTAACCTGAAAGGTCACAATCAGATACAAGTCATAGCCCAAAAGAAACAACAACAGTTTGAAATATACACAGATTAGCAGAAAACACCTTGACATATGAATTTGTGGATGTAGGACAATACACAAGGACTCCAGAAGTAAGGTGTCACAGAGTGTTTCTCTACTGTCAGTTTGATTGCTCCTTGTTCATTGCACTGCACCAGGAAATAAGGATGGGGAAAAACTAAATTATTCGTCCCTTCTGATTCAGATCTCCAAAAGTATTCTTGCTGGCTTTCTACTATCAAAGATCCTCCTGTCTCAGCTTTCATCATTCTCTTCACACTATTCTATGACAGCCTGTGAGGCAGTCTTGTATTTTGTCTGTGTGGTAAAGAGATATTAATTCTTAAAATATCTAACACATGGGGTTTTCTTGTAGCTTGAGCCATAGTGGAGCTGGAGTGATAGAGGGAGGCCATTTGTGGCTGCAAGAGCATGGACACGTAGAGGAAAATGGAATTATGACTTTATATTTTGGGACTCAAAATCACAGAATCACTGAATCACAGAACCATTAAGGTTCCAAGATCATCTAGTCCAATTGTCCCCCTACCACCTATATTTCTAGCTAAACCATGTCCCTAAGTACCTCATCCAATCTTTCCTTGAAGACCCTGAGGGATGGTGACTCCACCACCTCCCTGGGCAATCCATTCCAATGCCTAATGACTTTTTCTGGGAAGAAATTTTTCCTAATTTCTAACCTGAACCTCCCCTGGTGCAACCTTCAGCCATTTCCTCTTGTTCTATCCCTACTTATCTGTGAGAAGAGGCTGATCCCCAGCTCACCACAACTTCGTTTCAGGTAGTTGTAGAGAGCAATAAGGTCTCCCCTGAGCCTCCTCTTCTCCAGGCTAAATGGTACCAGTTCTCTCAGCCGCGCTCATCATCAGACTTGTGTTCTAGACCCTTTACCAGCTTTTTTGCCCTTCTCTGGACATGCTTCAGAGCCTTAATGTCTTTCTTGCAGTGAGTGGCCCAAAATTGAACACAGTATTCGAGGTGCATCCTAATCAGAGCTGAGTACAGGGGGATGATCACCTCCCTGGTCCTGCTGACTATGTTATTCCTAATGCAAGCCAGGGTGTCATTGGCCTTCCTTGTCACCTGGACACACTGCTGGTTCATGTTCAGGTGGGTGTCAACCAACACCCTCACATCCTTTTCTTCTGTGCAGCTTTCCAGCCCCCCTGCCCCAAGCCTGTAGTGTTGCCTGGGGACATTATAACCAAAGTGTAGGACCCAACACTTTACCAAGTTGAACTTTATCCCATTGGCCTCTGCCCGTTGTTTCAACCTGTCCAAGTCCCTCGGAAGGGCCTTCCTACCCTCTGGCAGATTAACACTTCCCCTTAACTTGGTGTCATCTTCAAGCTTGCTGAGGGTACACTCAGTTCCTTAAATTCAAAATCATCAATAAAGATATTAAAGAGGATGGGTCCCAGTACTGACTCCTGGGAAACACCACTTGTGATCAGTCACCAGTTGGATTTAATTCCATTCACCACCACTCCTTGGACCTGGCCATCGAGACTGTTTTTAGCTCAGTGAATAGTGTACCTGCCCAAGCCATATGCTGCCAGCTTCTCCAGGAGAATACTGTGGGAAAATGTGTCAAAGGCTTTGCTCAAGTCGAGTTTGACTACATCAACAGCCTTTCCCTCATCCACCAGGTGGGTCACCTGGTCATAGAAGGAGATGAGGCTGGTCAGGCAGGACTTGCCCTTCATGAACCCATGCTGGTTGGGCCTGATCCACTGGTTGTCACGTATTGCTCTATGATTGCCTGCAGGATGACTTGTTCTATAACGTTTCCCTTGCATTGAGGTCAGGCTAACAGGCCTGTAGTTCCCTGGATCTTCCAGGGAACCTTATGACCTAAAAGTTATTAAGGAAGGAGACATTAACAAGTCTCCAGTCTTCTGGTACCTCTCCAGTTGCCCATGACTGCTGATAGATGATGAAGAGTGGCTTGGCAATCACATCTGCCAGCTGCCTCAGTACCCTCGTGTGGATCCCATCTGACCACACAGACTTGCGACAGTTCAGGTGGAATAGTAGATCTCTGTTTCAAACTGAGTCATGGGGGGTTTATTCTGCTCCCTGTCACAGTCTTCCAGGTCAGGAGGCTGAATATCCTGAGAGTAACTGGTCTGATTATTGAAGACAGATGTAAAGAAGGCATTGAGGATCTCTGCCTTGTACTTATCCTCAGTAGTCATGTTCCCCACCAGATCCAGTAAAAGAGAGAGATTCTCCCTGGCCCTTCTTTTACTACTAATGTATTTGTAGAAACATGTTTTATTATCTTTTACTGCAGTGGCCAGGTTGAGCTCATGCTGGGCTTTAGCGTTTCTTATTTTTCCCCTGCATATGCTAGCAACTTACTTGTAGTCTCCTCAAGTTGCCTGTCCCTTTTTCTTCCAGACATACCCTCTCTTTTTGTCCTGGAAATTCAGCAGAAGTTCCCTGTTCAGCCACGGCAGTCTTCTTCCCTGCCAGCTCATCTTATGGCTCACAGGGCCAGCCTGCTCCTGTGCCATTAAGACTTCCCTTTTGATAAGTGTTCAGCCATCCTGGACCCCATTGCCTTTCAGGACTGCCTCCCAAGGGACCCTCCCTAACATTGTCCTGAACAGTTCAAAGTCTGCCCTCCACAAGTACAAGGTAGCAATTTTACTGACCCCCCTCCTGACTTCACCAAGAACAGAACTCTACCATTTGGTGGTTAATCACCCAAGACAGCTCTGGACCACCACATCTCCCAGCAGTCCTCTGTTTGCAAACAGAAGGTCTAGCAGGGTACCCGTCCTGGGCTTCATAACCAACTGTGTCAGGAAGTTATCTTCCACACATTCCAGGCATTCCTCTACACATTCCATTCCAAACAGGGTCATTCAAGTACAATCATAACAATAAAACTGAATTATTTTGACACCCGTCAGGAGAACCTTTTTGGGTGTCTGCAGCACACTGAATACTGTAAAGACATTCTGGATCAGCCTGTAGGATGAACAAGGGCTCAGTGCCCTGCAGCAGATCACAAAGGATAAACTTAGGCTCTGCCTTTCAGGGTACCTAGAATAAAAGGACTTAAAAATCTAGGTTCTGTCTTGAATAGCTATGGGAAATTGGTCATATCTTAACAGAGACAGTGTAGTGCTTATATTCACTAGCTGTCTTCATTAGATTGCTCTCTGTTATTCACTGCAGTCCAACTGTGACAGGAACCTGACTCTAATCAGTATCCTGGGGGACACTGCTTGATACATGCCTCTGCTTGGACTGTGTGCCACCCACCACAACACTCTCAGCTTTGCCATTCAGCCAGTTCTCCATCCACCTCACTGTCCACTCATCTCACACACACTTCCTAAGCTTACCTATGAGGATGTTATGGGAGACGGTGTCAAAAGTCTTGCTGAATTCGGGATAGTCAATATCTACTGCCAGTCATGCCATCACAGAAGTCTATGAAATTGGTCAGGCATGATTTCCCCTTGGTGAATCCATGATGACCACTCCTAATAACCTTCTTTTCCTTCACGTGCTTAGAGATGACAGCACCTTTCCAGGGACAGAGGTGAGGCTGATTGGCCTATAGCTCCGAGTCCTCCTTCGTGCACTTTTTGAGGACTGGAGTGACACTGTTCTTCCCCCAGTCCTCAGGCACCTCTCCTTTTCTCCATGCCTTGTAAAGATGACAGAGAGGGGCTTAGCACCACCTAAGATCCTGCCCTACCATTTTTTACAAGCAACTAATAGAATAGACAGAAGATGGTAATGACTAAATGGAAAAGGGAAAAGAGTAATCGCTAAATGGAAAAGAACTAGAAATGTTTAGCCTTCCTTTTAGTCAGAGTGATGAAAATCCTAATATAAAGAAGATCTATAGTACTTCAGATAGAAAGAAATACTCTAGCTGTGGTAGTATCATCTTTTTAGGCTATTAAAGAACATTTTGTGAAGCATAATTGCAGAGTGAAGAGTAATTGCAATCTAAAGCTTATTAGTCTACAGTGGTTTTCATCTTCAAAGTGTTACAAACACAACAAATTCTTAAGTATTTCCCAAAGCATGGAATTTACCCCATGAGAGGCCTGATGAGATAGACACAGTAGGCACAGAATGACCTCCAAATTGTTCTCTGGAGTCTCAGCTTTCATTAGTACCAACAGACTGGAGGTAACATTTTCAAAAATATCTATATGATTTTGGAGATGCCAGGCTGGTAGGTGAAATCTGGCAAAATTACCCAAAGATATTAATACCTCACAGTGATCTGCTTTCTTTTTCAGACCAGCCTTAATTCCTCTAAAACAATGTTTGCCTCTATACATATGAAATTTTAGAATTTCCCATTCAGTTCCAAAAAAGGAAGACCCAGGGATTACAAGCCAGACAGTGTCACCTCTGTGCATAACAAGATCATGGAGCAGTTCCTTTTGGAAAGTATGCACAGGCACACGGAATTACGGAAGTGACTGGTGACAGCCAACACGGATTCACAAAGGGTAAATCATGCCTAAAATATTTGATGACCTTCTACAATGAGGCTACGGCACCAATGGATAAGAGAAGAGTTATATATGTAATCTACGTGAACTTGTACAAAGAATTTGACCTGTCCCACACAATATCATTGTCTCTAAATTAGAGAGACATGGATTTGATAGTCAGAGGATACAGAATTGTTTGAACAGTCGCACTCAATCCAGAGCAGTGACGAGTAGTGTTCCTCAAAGGTTGGTATTAGGACTGGCACATCTTTGTTGGTCACATGGGAGAGGGATTGAGTGCACCCTCAGCAAAATCGGACAACTCCAAACTGTGTGGTGAGGTTGACATGATGGAGGGAAGGGATGCCATCCAGATGGACCTTGACAGGCTTGATATGTGTGCGATGAAAACCATATGAAGTTCAACAAGGCCAAATACAAGGTCCTCCACATGAGTCAGAGCAGTCCCAAGCACAACTACAGTTTGGACAGAGAATGAATTGAGAGCAGCCCTGAGGAGAAAGATCTGGGGGTGCTGACAGCGGTAAAGCTCGATGTGAGTCTGCAATGCACACTTAAAGCCCGGAAAGCCAACCGTATCCTGGGCTGCATCAAAAGAAGTGTGACCAGCAGGTCAAGGGAGGTGATTCTGCCCCTCTATTCTGCTCTTGTGAGATCCCGCCTGGAATACTGCATCTACCTCTGGAGTTCCAAGCACAAGAAGGATATTGAGCTTCTGGAGCAAGCACAGAGCCGGGCCACAAAGATGATCAGAGGTCTGGAGTACCTGTCCTACGAGTTGGGCTCATTCACCCTGGAGAAGAGAAGGCTCCAGGTGATACCTATAAAGTAGAATTTTCCACTTTACAGGGATAGAAATGTGTTTTGGTCAGTGCTCAGACACTGTTTAAATTAAGGTTAAATACACTACCTTGCTTTGCTAAAAATCCAATTTTGAAGAAGGGCTTAAGGACTGATAAAGAGCAGGCTTTTCTGAAAAGTATCCTTGTAGAAGAGCTGAAAGACTGATAAAGAGGAAACATTCTGCCCCCCATTCTGGGGGATGGCCACAGAGGCCTGAAGTCAACCAAAATCGGCAGTAAAAAAAGTGTTAGATTTTTTTTTAATATTTTCTGATTTTTCCTGATTTTTCTATCTCATCTATGATTCCTAAGACCTAGCCCATTGTTCTAGCAGCCTTGATCATGACTTTTGAAATTTAGGGGCTGGCAAAATTTTTATAAATAAAACTGTGCTTTGGATTCTGTTGTTTAAAAATATGGATTTGAACATTAAAAAAATAGCAATGGCAAATGTACAAAAAATCTGTTTTGTCAGTGCCATGTAAAAGGGTCCTGCCACTTTAAAATATGAAGGTAGAGTTTTGAGTTATTACTTTTTGTGTGAAATTTACCAAATGTTTCCTCTAATTTAAGGTTTGCAATAATAAACGTATTTCACCCAATGCAGTCTAATTAGAAATAGCAAGGCTACTATTTTAATTCCTGTGTCTAACTGAAAAGTGAACTGTGCAAAAGGATAGTGGTCTCCCTGAGGAAGAGGAAACGTTAGATGACTAACTTTCATAGATAGATGTGAGTTCAATTATTGCACAAAAACTAGTTATATAGCACATTTTGATAATCACTATATTTTGGAGGTTATGCAGGAAGCAGTGTGAATTAGCTCTTTGACTTGCAGAAGTCACGAGGGAATGGTACAATGTTTACTTTCCTTGCTAGATCTTACTAATTAGCTATTTTACCTAAGATGTTGCCAAGTTCGGACTGTAGCTGCTGTACATGGAACATACTAGGGGGACAAACCATTTTATGTCCTTTTATTCTGACGTTGACATGCTTTAGAATTTGCTGTGTTTACTACACTGGACTTTGAAGTTGAATTTTCATTCAACTGGGTTTTTTTCATGTGCTGGCTGCATCTGTACATTATTTTTATCGTATGGAAAATGGTTTATAAAATCTTTAGCACAATACAGATCTCTACAGCTGAGTTATAAATCTACAAAGCCAGGGGTGCTGTATTGCAAGAATATACTGTCAGCCCCTTAACTGAAAGGTTGCAAGCAACAACTGCTCTAATATTCTGTTTGCAATCATTTTCCAGAAAATAAAGAATTTGTATTGTCAAAAAAAAGAACAAACTTAGAGGCCAGTCAAGTGTATTAAATTGAGATTTTTTCCTAAGGCATTTCATGTTTCCAGTTACCCGGGCCTCGTGAGCCAGTACTGAACCAGTAATTGTAGTGTTGCCAGGCATTTCTCTGATGGCATGATAAAGTGTGTTCAGTACTCAACACTCACTGTAACATCCATTGCCTCAATGGCTTGTTTTAATGCAGTTCAGTGCAATATATGGTAAGGCGTAGTGGTATAATTTTAGAAATACTAAATCAATAATGTAAAACAAGTGTACTTTAGTTATCACCTCAGATACTGTTGTGGTTTAACCTGTCCAGCAGCTAAAAAAGCCTACACAGCTATTTGTTCACTCCCGATTCCCTTTCACCCCAGTGGGTTGAGATAAAGGCAGACCCCAGGGGAGGGCCATGAAGATCGACAGAAGCTCATGCACCTCTCCTACGAAGGTGGGCTGAGAGAGTACCCTGCAAAATACATGTGGATAGCTATACTGTTATTTGCTTCACAGAAATGATACCTTGAAATAACTTAATTGCAGGAATGTTACCACTGACTGTCAGTTTTGTCATGTCTGATGCAGAAAACTCTTTCTCCTGCCATTCCTGGGAAGTGATTTTCATGGAATAATGGTAGCAGTGTTATTGGCTCTTTTTATGTGCAAAAGTGATCACATTATATATGTGAACTCAATTGGACATTCCTATTAATATTTTCAGCTTAATAGTCTTAATAGAGAAGTAACTTCACCAGAAACCAGCTCAGCAATGTTCTGGTCAAGGTTTGCTCAGGCCAACCCTAAGACCTGTCCTCTCAGATCAGGGCAGAGCCTGAGGTCTTTGCATGGTGGCTTGACCCTGACCAGCAGCTGGGCATCCACATGGCTATTTGCTGACTCTTCTCCGCTCGGGCAGAAAGGGAGAAAAGGAAGAAGAATTGGAAAAAAAAAAACAAAACCTGTGTGCGTGTGAGAAACAAATAAAAAACCAAAACAAAACAAAAAACCAAAACCAACAACAAAAAAACCCTTTGTGGGTTGAAATAAAGGCAGTCTAATAGGTGAAATATTGGGGGACAAGGGATTTGAAGGCAATCACAGACTTTCAGAATTGGAGTGATGGCTGAGCAGTAGCCATTTGGAAAACACCCCCCCCACCACTTTTTTCTCTACTACAGTTTTTGTTACTGATCATAACATTATATGATATGGAATATCCCTTTGGCCAATCTGGGTCATCTGTTTTGACTGTGCTCCTCTCAGTCTCTTGCCAATCCCTGTATTAAATCTGGGATCCCATAGATGCTATGCAAGCATTATTCAGTAAGAGACAAAGAACTGTTATATTATCAACACTGGTTTAGCCACAAATCCAAAATACAGCACCAGATGGGCTGCTATGAAGAAAGCCAGCTCCATCCCATCCAGAGACAGTACAACTCGTAATGGTGAAAACCACATTAAATGGGCTATAATTGTGATTGGCAGTTGAAGGAAAGACAGAAAAAATGTTTTATATTTGGTGCAGTAAATTTTCCCATACTGCTACCCAGTTTTGCTAGAACTATTGAATACATACATTTTCTTGTGCTTTTGCTTCATGTATTATTGCAGATTTCTCAGAAAGGTTTTACTTTGATGGTCATTTCATCAACAGGGGCAAGCATTTGTTTTATCATGTTATGTGTCTCCTGTCTTTCAAAAATGGTTCACTTTGACAAAGTTGAGAAAGAGTTCAGGGAGGAAAAAAATAGTGAATCCCATAAATATTTATTTTCATATACTAAAAGAAAACAAAGTAATTTGAGAAACAATTATATTGTAATATCTTGGCAGAGTTCCATCCCTAAAAATATTTATTATTTGCAACACTATTTTGAGCAAGTGAAATTATTCTCAAGAAACTGTTAACTAGGTCAGGATCAAAGAAATTAAACATTTGGATCTCAAGCTGCAGTGCTAGATAGTTCTTGAGAAGCTGATGAAAAATGATTGCTAAGCGTTAAATAAAAGAATGAGTTCATGCTGTATTTGACATAAAAGCAGAGAAAGAAAAAGTGGCAATGTAAAAGCCAGTTATTGTAAGGGGTCAGAAACCTGAAAATCATGACACTTGAAAAAAGATATTTTTACTATTATAACTTTTATGCATTCTCTAGGTCAGTACTTCCAAAAAACTGCATTAGTGTCTTCAACCTTACATAGAATAAAACCATTAAATCTTCTAAATAGATTTTGTTTTGTTTTTTTATAAATCACAGGTGAGGATATAAGCAATACTTTCAAGAGTTAGATGTTCAAATAGGAATTAATAAGAATAAATACATACAAAATTTGATTTGTCAAAAGTTTAAAACAGAATTAGAGTGTATCGTGACAATGATCATAATTGTGACAGGCAAATCATGTGATAGAGCTCAGCTTGTGTCCTATTAGGTAATTACAGTATATTAGATAAGATTATTAGGTATTAATTTTATTTTATTTTGGCTTGAACTTACATACATGTGTTACAGAAAAGTGGAAGAAGGTCAGCAATTGAGTCAATTAGTCCATTGATAAATAGACACACATCCATCATTTTTCATTCAAATTATTAATCTCTAATATAACTCATGCAGAGGATGGAAGCAAGGACAGGTAGCCTTGGAGGAATATGGAGAAGCTGTCCAAGCAGCTGGGGATCAGGTTAGGAAAGCTAAAGCACTGATAGAATTAAATTTGGCCAAGGACATGTAAGAAAACAAGAAAAGTTTCTGTAGAAGTGTTGAAGGCAAGGTTGGATGGGGCTTTGGGCAACTTGGTCTGTTAGAGGGTGTCCCTGCCCATGGCAGGGTTGTTGGAACTAGATGATCTTTAAAGTCCCTTCCAACCAAAACCATTCTATGATTTTATGAATATTAGGCCATACATATTATAACTTTTTATATTTTCTATTTAGCACATTCATACTAACTTTCTGATTGCAAAACACTGGTAAGACAAAGCATCTGAGTTCAGTCTCCAAGATGAAATCTCAAGGTACAAATTTTATTTCTTTGTTTTTCAATCTGGCTTTTTTTTTCTATACCCACAAGCTTAAAGTTTAGGCCTCCTCTGGCCTCAATGTAGTTATATTATGTAATAACAACCACTTAGAATTATTATTTTAAAAAATATATTTTAATATACATTTTCTTTTTTACCTGAATATTTTTCAAACTTTTCAAGACCACCATGGAATTTGAGGCAAGCTTTCATTTCCAGTAGACAAATCTATTTATTGACACGTGATGACACTTTCATAACCATAGTATAACTCTTCAGCCCCTTAAGCATTTTCATGAAGTATTTTATTTTTTACTGATTTTTACCATTTTTCCTGTTCCCCCTTTGTTATGACTAGCCAAATGACAAAGGTAAGTCAAACAACACAATAAAGAAAGCTATAAATCATTATGAAAGTTTGCATTTAATTTAAATTATGGTTCTATACCTTTGAACTTATTTTTCTTAAAGAGATCGAAGGAAGTTTTTTAATACAAATATGTCATGGCTCTAACTAATCCATTTGGATTCTAAAAAGGCTTTTCTTTGGTCAAAACTAAAATTTTAGTGAGTAATTACTTTGTGTTTTGAAGTAAATCTAAAATGCGATGACACCAGTTAAAGTCCTTATTTTTGTTGGCATAAGGCTGAAGCATGATTTTTTTTTTTTTTTTCCTCTCACCAGATGTATGCTGACATGTTCACCTTCTGAACTAAGAGACCATGGTATAAATCAGCAGCACTAAAATGCCCTTAAACAGAACAACATCCTAATCCGATAATGTGAAGAAAAGGTCATCCACATAGTTCTTTCCAATCTTCATGTAGTATCTTTCCAATACTTCCATCTGTAGTTTAGGCATTTCAATATGTTGGTGTGTTAATAGTATAAGTACTCCTTGTGACTGAGAAGTACTTTGGTAGTGGACCTGTTGTGAATGATACTCTAGATGATTTTAGGGAAAAAAGATAATAAATTGTGCAGCTATTAATAGAGAACTGTATAAGAACACCCTTGACAAATTTAATTCCTTTGGAGGCAGGACTTTTAAGATGCTATTCCATTTAATCTGAAACTGTGGTTATTTTCAGGTGTCTTAACATACATTGACAACTGTTGTGATTTGCATGCTCCTACACTGTGCACCATTCCGTGTGTACAAGACTCGGAAAAACATAAGATTGCAGTGGCTACAAGGTTATATTAAAATTAATCATAATAACAGATTCACAAATCTGTCACTACCTTTCAACCAAAGAAGTGACAGAGTATCTTGCTACACTATTACTCATATTGTAATTTCCCACCTGTTTATTTTTTTCTTTTTTTTGTGTCAGAGTTCCTTGACATTTTCTGACATTTAAATCTTTTTTCTGACTTTAACCTGAAGATATGGGTCTTTACTGAATGCATTCCTTTGTTCAGTCCTTGATGTTGAAGTATTTTTCAATGTTCATGATAATTTTAACCGGATAGTACAGGAGTTACTGTATATTCCCCATTGCTATTGATAGTTGTAATATTAATTTAGATCAGTGAAAGTATATCTGGCAAATTTTCTTTGTTCTTAAAACAGCAGAAAATAACTCTGCTTTTAATAGAGGAGTAGAATCATAGCATCATTTAGGTTGGAAAATACCTTCAAGATCATCAAGATCAACCACTTACCTACCCAAGTCCACCACTAACCTACCCAAATCCACCATTAAGACGTGTCCTTAAGCACCATGCCTTTTAAATTCCTCAAGGAAAGGTCATTTAACCACTTCTCTGAGTAGCCTATTCCAATGATTGAAAACCCTTTTAGTGAAGAAATTTTTCATAGCATCCAATCTAAACCTCCCCTGGCACAACTTAAGGCCGTATGCTCTTGCCCTATCTCTTGTTACCTGGGAGAAGAGACCAACACCCACCTTACTACAACCTCTCAGGTAGTTGTAGAGAGCAATAAGGCCTCTCCTCAACCTCCTTCTCTTCAGTCTAAACAACCCCAGAGTAAATTCTGCTGTGACATGGATTTCATTCCAATGTCATATGTGCTGTTGATCTATGTACTTGAACAACAACAACAAAATTTCTAACCAAAACACATACATAAACAATTAAGTAATATGTATCTCATTTAAAAAATGAATCAAAACAAAAGAAAAAAAAACCACCACATATTCCTTTTTGAAAACTAGAAAGACTTACAAACTGGAACCTCATTTACCAGTAAATAATTTATTTACATTATCAAAATTAAGATATGAGGCATAAAACTATAGATTTGGGTTTTTTACTGAATTCAAAGCAAGCTTTGAAAAGCAAATAATTCTGTCAGAATATTTGGTTACTTAATATTTAGCCTACAAGCCATGAAAAAAACCCGTTTCTTTTTGTTTTTGTGGGGAATTGTAAGGCACTTCTTTGCTTTATTGAAAAAGCATCTAATTTCTCACAGAAGAAAAAGTAAAAAATACTGGAGCCCTAGGGTTCTTAATTGAAAAAAAAAAAGATGAAACAGCTGTGGTATCTCTTTTTCTGTTTTACATCCATCCATGGTCCACATACAATAGGCAGGAAAAAAGTGCTGAAAATAGTTATGCTCACAGTGAATTAAGCTGTATTATTGAAAAAAAGGAGACAAGATTTTGCAGTGTTTTTAACATAAAATTGATCAAAGGTACTGTAAACCATGCACATGTGGAAAACTTCTGAAGTTCTTAAAAGTTCTTGCCTTGATTAGTAAAGTTGCATATATATATATGCACATGCATGTACCTGTACATATTTTCATATAAATATCTTTTAAAATATTAAATTATTATTTATGTAAAATATAAAATTTAACTATTTGAATAAAAAGAGGTTTGGTGGGAATAAGGATTAAAGACTTGGAGATGGGCATGTTTCTAAAGATGTAATAATCTTTTTAAATATAAAAGAAAAGCACACTAACCACTGAGAGAAGGAGGTGAAATGTTGCACTGATTTTGGCTGGGGCAGAGTTAATTTTCTTCACAGTAGCCAGTACAGGGCTATGTTTTGAATGTGTGCCGAACACAGTGCTGGTAACACAGGAACGATTTTGTTACTGATGAGTAGCGCTTCCACAGACCCAAGGCCTTTTCTGCCTCTCACACCACCCCATCAGCAAGTAGGCTGGGGGTGTACAAGGAGTTGGGAGGGGACACAGCCAGGACAGCTGACCCCAATTGACCAAAGGCATAGTCCGTACCATATGAAGTCATGTTCAATATATAAAATTATGGGAAAAAGAAGAAAGAAGGAGACATTTGGAGTGATGTCATTTGTCTTCCTAAGTAACCGTTATGCATGATGGAGCCCTGCTTTCGTGGGGGATGGCTGAACACCCTCCTTCCAATGCAAAGTGGTGAATGAATTCCTTGTCTTGCATTGATTGCATGTGAAATTTTCACTTCACTTATTAAGCTGCCTTTATCTCAGCCCACAAGTTTTATCACTTTGACTCTTCTGATTCTCTCACCCATCCTGCTGTCAGGGAGTGAGAAAGTGGCTGCATGGTGCTTAGCTGCTGGCTGGGGTTAAACTAAGACAGACATGACAATGAGGTTCTTGTGAGGAATAAAGTTTTCACTTTAACATTAATCACCATCAAAGACAGAAGATGTACTAAATTTTATCTGCAGTCTAATTTGTAGACAAGTATTAGGACCCAGGTGGAGAACTATTACATATCTGGTTGGATGTGATACATTTTTTATGTGTTACTGCTGCAGGAATTTCCATGTACATAAGCAAAGGAGCTTATATATTTGGGAAGGAGTACCTTTCCTAGGGATGTATAAAGTATACTGAACTGTACTAGGAACTGCTGTCTATTAAGTGAGAATAAGCAGTGTTGCTGTGACATGAATTGATGGAGTAGAATTTTTAGAAGAATGAGACAAAGATGAAATTTTGACATAAACACACAACTTTAAATCTGAATAAACCCTGGATCAGCCTTTGTTATTTTCTCTCTATGGACCTGATATAAAATCCAAAAAGACTTGTTCTGAAAGATTGTGCCTCTCCAAATATTTTCTCAGCATTCATATCTCTGTGAAAATCCTCAGAAAATTGGCCAGCTGTAAATAAACTGTATGAAATGGGGGGTGTGTGGTAGTTTTGTGGGTTTTTTTCCTTAAAAAGGTACAGAGTTCAAATGGATGGGTAATAAGCGTATTGAGCTAGTTTCTAGTCTTTAAATATATAAAGTTTGCTTTGTAGCTACACATTGATGGGCACTACTGATGCTTCCTGTGTTCAGCCATTTACAAGTTTTTAGTACATACCTGTTTACTTTCCAAAATAAGTAATGGAAATACAGAAACACATGACCTTTTTTGATATTTACACCCATTCACAGACCTATTAGCACTACTCTGGCACAAAAAATGAAATAATTGAGATAATATATACATCATCTTTTTATTTTTAGATATATGCTTTATTCCCTACATCTTACTCTTCTGACAGTAGTGTTTTACAGACTATTTGTTTTTACTTATTTTCATTTTTCCCAAGTTACCCCATGCATTGAAAAAACCCCAAACCAAACCAACAAAACCCAAACCTTGTTGTGATAGGAAGACATATATGTAGAAAGTATTCTCCCCCACTTATTTATAAGCTTTAATAAGATAATGTCAGATCCAGCCTTTATTGTTAATTAGCATCCTATGCCACTGTGTTAAAACACTTATCAAAACCTGGATACTGCAATGAAGAACTACCTGCTCAGTTACTCTTGTCTCTGGGTAGCACAAAAAGGAGGGCAGGGCCACAGACAACTCAATTATTGCACAGCTTCTGGGGTTACAGCTGACTACATACTATTACCCTTCCCACATTTATTTTGGCTAGTCTAGCTGTATATAATACTTCATATAAACATATTCTCTAGCACTGTGTTTTTGCCTGTTAGAGATATTTTCTTTCTCTTTACAAGGCAAGAAAACGGAAACACTGTCTTCAAAGAAGAAACTAGGCACTGTATCATCAGGAAAAGACTTTCAGATCAATGGCAAAGAACTACAACTCTCTGACAGTGGCTGCATATACTTGAAGTCTTTTGCTCAACCATAACTTTTTTCACTGTGTAATGATTTTTCAGCTCCACGTAGTGGTGCAGATAGGCTGTGGTGAGGTATGTGCCTCAGCCAAGCCAGCTTTGAGAACAGTAGGCTAAATCTCACTACAGATGGAGTCTGGTGGAGAGCTATTAATCAAATAGCCAATTAGCCATCTCTCATGATAGCAGCCTTCAACACTGTGTGATGCAGCACATACCAGCTATAATTATACAGGACTGATCATCTTTTGGGAAAAGTTACACATAACCACCATCCAGTCTTACCATCCAGTCTTCCTCTTCACATGACATCTTACCATCCATCCTTCTGCTGCAGGGAATTTTATAGAATCATTGTGTCTTAGAAAGAAGTTACCATTTGAAATTAAAACCATACTCAAGTTAATATGCAAGAGATATTGTTAAACAGCAAATAAACAACAAAGTTTTGCTGTATTGCTTAGGTTTTTTTAAGGATAAACTGGAAATAAAACTTCCATTAATTTTAACAAGTTCTACTCAATAAGTTCTTTTGGAAAATATTTGGTAATTTTGTTATGAATAAGTTGCCTAGTCAAGGGCACCTGGATAAAAAGAAACGAGCATCATATGGGCAGCAGTACAATGGTAGAAGGAAAAAAGGAAGTCTTGGAGACATGCAGATTAGAACAAGAGGGTAATGTGTGGAGAGTAAAATAATAAGGACAAGTAAATAATAATAATGCCTACAAGTAAAGCAAGAGAAAATGTAAACTCACCTGTAGCTAAGGAAAGAACTGCACTTGCCTGTTTTACCTTTGGAGAATCAGCAGTAATAAGACCTCAGAGGCAAACTATAAGGATTCTCAAGGGAAGCAGCTCTACGTTCTGCCTTAGGCTTCATGAGATCTGGCTGCCAAAGGCAGCACAAGTGATGCTGTGAATCAGCACTGTCTTTGCCCAAACATTGTGTTTATCTTCCTCCTTGTGTTTTCACTATGTGCATCCCACAGCTTGTTGGAAGACCAGATTTTGTATCAGAAAGGAAGATGAGGGATGATAATGCTTCACTGAGGGCATGATACAACAAATTGTATCATACCGTAATATGTCAGGAAGGAAAAAAAAATAAATGCTGCTCCTTCCTTCTCATGCTCTTCCCCTTCTCCAGAGTGCAGTGCCTCCCACAGAATACAGTCCTTCACAAACCTCTCCATAATGGATTCTTCTTGTCTTCAAGAACTGCTCCAGAAGTTCTTGTATCTTTCCACAAGATACAATCCTTCGAGAACAGACTGCTACAGCACGGGTGCCCCACAGGGTCACATTTTCTAGCAGAAAGCATGCTCTTGTGTTGTCTCCGTTCCATGGGCAGCAGCTCCTGCCAGGATCCTTTCTTTGAGCTGGATTTCCATGGTCTGCAGCTTCCTTCAGGGCATATCCATTTGCTTCAGGACAGATAGACTAGAAGATAGACCCATGCTCCATAGATTGCAGCGTGGGTATCTGCTCCAGCATGGTCCTCCATGAGCTTCAGGCTGACAACCTGCATCACCATGGTCTTCTCCATGGGCTGTAGGGGAATCTCTGCTCCAGTGCCCGGATCATCCCCTCCCTTCTTCTTCACTGCCATGGGTATCTGCATCATTGTTTCTCTCACTTTTTTTCACTCCTTTCTCTCACAGCTGCCGTGCAGTGTTTATGCTTTCTTAAACATGTTGTCACAGAGACACCACTACTTTAGCTGGTGGGCTCAGCTTTGGCTAGCCAGCTTTACAGTTGACTGAAACTGTCTCTGTCTGAGAGAATGTCTTCTCACAGAAACCGCCCCTGCAGCTCCCCTGCTACCAAAACCTTGCCACATAAACCTGATACTTTACCAAATTAAGACAGCATCAATTTCAATGTTAAATTTGACAAGCTCTTCCAAAGAAGAGAGTGTGGTACAAAAGTAATGAAATCTTTTCCAACATGTACTTGGTTTCTGTTTGACCATGAAGATTATATAAGTAAGAAACTTAGGCCACATCCAAAGCCAAATGAACCCATTCATGTTTCTGGTGAACTCTAAAAACACTAATAGAAATTACTCCACTAATTTTTCCCTGCCTCAGGTAATATGAATTGTTTTTAACTTCAAAGGCATGCACCAAGTTCCTAAAAAAAAATCCTGTTACTAGGCACTACTGAAAGTGTAAGCATGCAAAATAACTTAAAAACAGTACAAAGGATAATATACAAGCAAATTATTAGCTGTCACTTTCCCAGAGGGAACAATTGCTAGCCTTGAAACAACAGTCACACAGTTATCAAAAGGATAATAGGAATCCCTAAACCATCCTAAAAGTAAAGTACTAACAGCAGTTTTCTCTTTTTACAATTAATATTAATTGTTCATTTGGCCCGGAAGTCTTGTTTTTTTAAAGCCTGTAATCCACTTTACTTTCCATTCCCTCTATTATAAAAAGAGAAGAAAAGTAATCTCTGTCAGAAATTGTAAACTCATATTAATCACAATTACAGGCAGTAATGTCTGATTACAATTTTTAATCAATCATGCTATTCCATGTTTAACGCTCTAATGTTGGGACCACTAGAGTGGACAGCCATCTGTGCCTCTGCAAAATTAGAAATATGATGAATTATAGCTACTGGTAGTTTGAAGCTATACCATGAATATAAATCATTACAGCTTTGATAATTTTAACATACTGCCAAAAAAATGTTATCAGCTGTGTTTGCTGTTCTTCTTGTCATGGAAATAAATAGTACCTAGAGAAAGATCTGCACTTCACTCATCAGCTCTTCAAAATGATTTACAATTAATGAAAAGGCAAAGTTGTCATGACTCTATTTGCATAGCACAAATCGTTTTTGTCATAGTCAGTGCTACAGTCTGAAGATCGCATTCTGCTCTTATGTCAGATGATCACTATCTAGACTAAGTCTATTAGCTTCTAAGATTCTCAAATAATGTATCTCTCAAGTATTACATTCAGGCAAGTTACCTCATATTCATCACCAGTATAACTGAAAGCAGAACCAGATCCTTTGGGAACAACTATATTCACTGGTTGTCAAAATGATAAACTTTGGTCAGTAAGAGAATAAAATGGCAACTCCTTTGAAACTGGAATAAAGTACAAATAATTCCTTATAGATGCTAGTAACAACATAAAGTCATAACATACATTTTCTGAATATATTTAATTTATGGGCAGAGTCAGTAATGCAGACTTGTAATTTTAATGCCAAATATCTTTTGTTACAGGAAAAAATTTATTAAAAAAACCAAATAAACAATAAATAAACATCCCAAGCAAACTTTTTTTAAAAAATAATTTAATTTTAAATGGCGGTTAATCATTATTTTTAGGACTATTTCAAGTATCTGCCATGTCTATGCTATTCCAGAGGATAAAAGGGCAATTCAGGTTGGAAGGGACCTTAAGAGATCCCCAGTCCCAACTCCTATTCAAAGCATGATTGGGAATGTGGTCAGGCATGGTTGATCAGGGCCTTATCCACTCTCAGGCATGGAGAGAAATTGGCAGCCTGTGCCATAGCCTAAGTGTGCTTATGGGGAAAAAGTTTAATCCTCACATCCAGTGAGAACTACTTTTGGTCCCATGTCTGCTTTTTTTCTCTCTTCTCCCATTCTGTGCCACTGTGCAGGACATCATCTCCAATGACTACCTGTAGGCAGTGTAGGGATGTTTCTGTTTTGGTACCTGTAAATTTATCCTTGCTCCAGGATGAACAAAACCAGCTCCTTCAGCCTCTCCTCAGGAAAACTGCTCTACGTCCCCATCAATGTAGAGACCCTACACTGCACTTGATCCAGTTCTCTATGTGAAAATACATGGATCTAATGGATCCAACCTGATGGAGCTGAAAGTTGTCTACGAGGATTTTAGGATGACAGAGCTGGGAACAGAGGTAAATATGTTACCTTGTGTCTTATGGAAAGATATTGGGTTAGAAAAATGTTAGGATTCAAATAAGAAACAGGACTCCAATCTGATTTCCGTGAATAAACTTACTCTGCTAATAGTAATCTTTTATCTAAACATACCTGATGTTTGAAGCATTGCAATCTAAATGCAGATTTATCTCCCAGTTTCATGGGGTCAGCCCTTTTTTCATTTAAAAAAAAAAGAGAGCTTTAAATTGTTCAACATAAAGGTAAAGAGATAATGGTGTTTACTCTGAAATAATTCTTTAACAATTCTTATTCTGTAAAAAAATTAGGAAAGAAAACAATAGACACAATACCTTTTTCTTGGAATGACTTACATGTTACACTGCAGCTTCATGTTAAGTATAGTCACTATAAATTATTTCTACAGGAACATGAGAAAGACACAGTCTAACAATAAAAGAGAAAATCCAAACCTCTATCATCAGTGCTTTCAGTGCTCACCTGCCATTATAAAGAAAGACAAGTTTTATTTCCAGGCTGCATGTTTCACCATAATGAACACCAAAAAAAAAAAAATGCAAATATGTATCGATTTTATTCAGAGGTCAGTACAAGTGACAAGCAATCTGTGAAAAAGTTAGGAGTCTTAAGTAAAAAAAAGTAATTAGAAAGATGACTATAACCTTTCTTTAATGAATAGCAATAATAAATTACTTCCTTGGTGTTCTTATGACCCTGTCAAGTTAGCAAGGTGGTCCTTCCTGAGTCAATTCTGTGTTTCGATCCCTTTTGTAATCACAGTCTCACAGCTGTGGAAAATAGCACTGTTTGTGAATTGATCACTGACTATTTGCATATGTAGTAGGCAAGGAGCACTCAGGTTCATCTTCCTCTGTTCTGAATGGTTCTTGGGAGCAAAAGCGAGGGGCGTTTGTCATCTTTAGGTCTTGAATGTTGTTTTTATTTCTTTTTGATAGTGTTACTCGAGTCATTCACTTGTCAGTGTCACAGTAAGCTAGTGAACAAGAAGAAATTATAGCTTTAGCAACCACCTCTGATGCATGAAGCACATGAAAAATGTCCTCCCAAAGCTAGCACTGTTGTTTTGAGTTTCATTAATGCTATTATTCAGTAACAGATATAGTTAAGAAAACCTACTTGTGTACATGAAATTGAGGTTTTGCCTCCTAGCATTAACATCTTTTATGAAAGACAGTCATTGGTTAGTAAACACTGCCATTGACACCCAATATTTTGAGGCTTTTTGCTCATAAAGAATCCCAGACAGTACAGTGACTGGTATGTCTCTGCTGCATATGGGACAGGAATCTTCTTACTCCCATGATATAAAATGCAACAGCTCTTTTAACATTTCATTGATGAGAAGGGGCAAAAAGCCACATTTAATTAATTTTCAAGCAGTACAACCACTGTGGTAGTACCTGAGAGCAGTCTGCGTGTTAACACATCTGACAAATTTAGCTCTCATGATTTTCAAAGCAGTTCTGCCTATAGGCTAATATTTAGGAACTTTCATAAATAGACTTCTCAACTGTGCCTCCTAGGCATGATTAAAGTCAACCTCCCTCACAAGGTTTTAATGCAGCCCTTTTTCCTAGTATTAGTATCTCTCCATATGCCTATAAGAGTATTAAAGGAGCTATCAAACTAGATAAGATAATCATCCCATGGATATTCAGGAGAAAAATTTCTTTTTTTTTTAAAAAAAAGAAACATAGATAACATAATAATCACATAGGTATTCAGGACATAAAAATAATAATTATAAATAACCTATCAGAGAAACTAGAGACTGACATTGGGGATTTTTGATCCCACAACTTCTTTTTCTGACATATGAAATTACTTTTTTTTTTTAAACACAGACAAAGCACTGAATAAGCATACTCATTCTGAACTATGATACATGCAGCAAGAATATATAATGACAAAAATGCATCAGTTGGAGGAGAAAAGTGACACTAGAGCTTCCAAATGGTGTTAATTCTCTGCTTATATCTGATGTTAATATATTCTGTGGTTTCTATCTTCACACAACTTCTGAAATAATGATAATGATTGGAGTAATGTCTCTGATAAGTCAATTAAATAATTATTGTTGCATACAGAAAAAAAAATCTTTAATTCCTCTATTACAGCATTCACCATCTATGTATAGATTTTCAAAAGCAGTAAGAAAAAAATCTTTAAGTAAAACTTGATCTTGATCACAGGTTACTACAAATGAGGAGTTTGCATCCAAATATGCTTTCTTATACTATTCTGATACAGTTTGTAGCTGAAGTCAAAACTTACAGTAGCTATTTTTCAGAAATTAATTCAAATTCATTTTCCACTTCAGTGGACCTCAATTTTCAGGATGGGGTAGAAAAATCTAAATAAAATTCTAGGCTTCTGTGAGGAAGAAACAATGTAGACTTTCACTGTAAGATCTTCACACCCTCAGAACTTTATTAAAAACTGTATACTAGAAGATGAACTGGAAGATTCTTGGGGAACTTTCTCCCAGAGTCATATTCTTGGTCATATATCTAACTTTAAAAATACTAAAAGACAAACTAAGTGCCTTCCTGTTTTATTGTAGGCTGTGAGCAAGACCTGCAATAAAGGCTTTTCAAAATACAACTATTAAATACTGTAAACATCAGGGCACTGAAAATCTTTCTAGGCTGCCACTCTTGTCATATGGGCAGAGTCCAAAAGTCCATCGAGGATGTAGTGTTCATGTTCAATGAGCTGCCAAATGTAATTAAAAATTTTTGGAATACTTACATGTTAGCACATTTGAAAGAAAAAAGCTTCATAAAGGAAAAGGGAATGTAATTTATCACACTAAAATAAGTATGCTGAAGAAATGTGGGCAGCATTTTAGAGACATTGCCAACAACCAGTCATGCATGTCTATTCTTCTGCCAGAGTTAATCTTGTGCATTGTACTTTCCTTTGTGTCGCTTTTTAAAAATTCTTTGTTCAATTTGAAAAATACAAGGGAGGAACACAGGATGTGTGGGTGGAAACAGGCAGGGAAGAAGTAGAGGAAAAAAATATAATGATATAACCTCATTTTTTACCATATCTTCTGACACTGGGAATTTGGGAATATACCCAGTGCTATTCCATCATCCTGACCATTTTGAAACTCTTAAACGTACTGCAGTTTTCATTACCCACTGAAGAGTATAACCATATAACTGCAGTATGTCCCTCTCCAAATAAAAAACATATTAACTATCTTAGCTGTTGAATTTTTAAGGTGAAAATTAGAAAGTATTCATCTTATATTACATATCTCTGTCCTTGGTTTCGGTGAAAGAAGATTTAAGGAAATACTGATCGGTTATTTTATAGAGACATTTGTACGAAAGGGTAGGACTGCTAACATAAATTTCACCCTCATCTTGATGGAGGAATTATCACTTATTGCTATTTCATTATGTTATTCATAGCATTTATTTGGAGTCAACAAACAGGTGACTAAATTAAGTCTAATACATGGTCTTTCATAATAAAGGAAAAGCATCTCTGCCTACCACCTCATCTAATCCACAGATAGGAAGGTTATGTCTATTCCAACACATCTGCACAGTGACCACAGGTCTTTTCAGAGGATGTTTGGAAACTCTGAAATAGGGAGACAAAAAAAAAAAAAAGTATAAAAGACCCAGCTTTAGCATTTAGGCCCAGAAAAAAGTAAATTAGACAAGAATTCCAGGCTTTTAAACTACAGCACTTACTTGGTTTCATAAAACTGAAAAATCTACTTCCTTGCACTCTGGTTTTTTTCCAACTTTTTTCTATAATGGAAGATGTCTACACCTACTTCCTGCTAAGTATAGCAGGTATAGAGGACATCAGATCTGATTTCATTATTTTCTTTCTGTGGTTATTAAAAAAAACAAAACAAAACAAAACAAAACCAAAAAATCAAACAAACCCAAAAAAACCAGCATCATCTCCTCTCTCCCTTTTCCTTTCCCTTTGTTATATGTTTAATCATATTATTGGGATCATAGTAAGTAGATCAGACCAGACTTTGTGCTTTTTATCCTCCTAGAATCAGGGTCAAGACCATTGCTATCCTTTAAGAACAATAATGACCGAACACAAAAAACAAACTATTAATCAAATCTGGGGAAATTTCTCACTCACACTCTTCTAGCTAGCATCCCTATATAAAGTTTGAAGTGTTGGCTTACTTTGGTTACGGTTTTTTTTGGTTTTTTTTTTTTTTTTTTTGTTTTGTGGGGTTGTTTTTATTTTCCTTTCCAGATTGTTTACGTGAGTTCCTTCCCTGATCTAGATATAGATCATTCAAGGTCAATGAAGAAGGAGGTACTCCAGACACTAGAGCAGGGATTCCCCTGCAGCCCATGGAGAAGACCATGGTGAAGCAAGTTGTTCCCTTGCAGCCCATGGAGCACAATGATAGAGCAGATACCCATGTGCAACCCATGAACCCCACAGCAAAGCAGGTGGATGCATCTGAAGGATACTGTGGCCCTGTGGGAAGCTTGAGCTGGAGCAGGCTCCTGGCAGGACCTGCAGACTGTGGAGAGAAGAGCCCACAGTGATTTGCTGACAGGACTTGTGACCCTGTGAGGGGACCCATGCTGGAGCAGTTCATGAAGAACTGCAGAGTGTAGGAAGGACTCATGTTTGAGAGAAGTTTGTGGACTACTCTCTTTGGAGAGAGAGACCCTATACTGGAACAGGGGAAGAGTGTGAAGAGTCTGAGGAGGAAGGAGCAGCAGAGACAAGATGTAATGAACTTACTGCTACCCCTGTTCTCCATCCCTGTGTGCTGCTTAGGGTGAATAGAGAATTCAGGAGTAAAGTTAAGCCTGGGAAGAAGGGAGGAGAGAAGATGCTTTAAGATTTAGTTTTTATTTCTCATTGCTCTCTCTACTCTGTTTTGCTTGGGTAGTAAATTAGATTATTTTTATTGTTGTTGAGCCTGTTTTTACCATGATGATAATTGCTGAATGAGCTCTCCCTGTCCTTATCATGACCCATAAACCTTTCAGTGTACCTTCTCCCCCCTGTCCAGTTGAAGAGGGGAGTACTCTAACCAACACCACCTCTACATTTGTAAAAGATCAAAAATGAATCAATTGCAGTATATCTATTTTGCTGGAGCAATAAAAATATCTAGGCATGCTCATATTCTGGGAAGGATTCTTCTCACAGTAACAATCCCTTTCTGATTAGCACTAGTAATTAAAAAATGGATAGTGTGATATAGCTAAGGAGTTTTATTGGAGCACCTATCATTATACTTTGACAATGCTAGTCATTTTACCTGTGACACAGATGACATGTTTGGAAGTTCCTGTCTTTAGCCAGCCTATTTGGAGGCAATCCCATCTGTTTAATGAAAAGTTTCTTTTGTTGAGGAGGGCAAAGCTAGAAAGGCTGATTCATGGTTCTTCTTGGTAGCACTGAAAGATAGAATAAAAGAGAAGAAAGGCAGTGGAAGCTGATCACAGCAGCAGCCACAGTAGTGACATTGTAAGCAATTATTCTACTGACTTGTCAAAATACAGGATGTGTGACAGAATCTCTGTTAATCTTGGTACACTGCATGACAGCTACAATGTTCTGTCTTGGAAGATGGGAATTTAAGAGTTATCTAAGAAATGGAAGAAGTAGTAATGACCTAAGACATGTAGCTTTCCAAGAACAATAAACATTTATGTACATAAATATGCATAAAATAAAACTAAATCAGTCAATTGTCGAATGGCTTTTTCCTTTGTTAATGAAAAAATGATCACAATAAAATCAAGTTTCTCATTTATAATCTGTTGAACCTGTTGTGGAGTGCTTGAATGCAAGAGAATCTATTTAATCACTAAAAACTAAAGAAGAATTAGAGAATTAAAGATGTCTCTTTTATGCATGATATGGGAAGCTTTTTCTCTTTCTGTCAGTGAAAAATTGCATACAGAAGGTATTTACATAAAATATTATAGTAAAGTTTTAAAACACACAATTATATCAGATTTAAATCTAATGACCAGTGGGGGGTTTTGTGGTGGTTTTTTCTTGTTGTTTGGGATTTGTGGGGGTTTTTTTGGTTGGTTGGTTTGTTTTGGTTTTGATTAGTTTTTAGTAGTATTTCATGTCATAGGTGAAACTCAGACCTTTAGTTCTCCCTGAGAATGTACAGTTATTGAACAGCTGTGACTCAGCTGCATCTGGACCCCATATCACAAGGTCAAGAAACTATGGCAAGTCCTCCTAGAAACTAACACAAACTAAGTGAAGCAGGTGATTGGGAAAAGCCAAGACATACTTACTCAAAGTAAGCCATGGCCAACTAACTTAATCACCATCTATGACAAAATTGCATCTTCTGTCAATAGGGAGAGAACACTGGATGTGGACTGAGGTCCAAAGAGCTCCATGAAAACGTTCAAAGGGTTGGACAACCTACCTTATGAGGAAAGACTGAGGGAGTTAAGTCTTTTTTTTCCCTGAAGAAGAGATAGGAGAGACCTCACCATAGTATTCTAGAGCTTAAAGGGCAGCTACTAGGAGGGCAGAGGCTCTCTCTTCACAGAAAATAACATTGAGAAGGCAAGGGGCAACATTTACAAACTGCAGAGGGCTAAGGTTTCATCTCGAAATAAAGTTTTTACAGTGAGAACAACCACTAGAACAACTGGATTAGAATCCCCATCACTGAAAGCTTTCATAATGAGATTGGACAGCGTGCTAGATAATCTTATCTAGGCTTCTTTTCCCACAAAAGGTTGGACCAGATGATCCTCTGAGGTCCCTTCCAACACTGGCTGTTCTATGATGCTATGATTTTACCTTACTGTACACATTGTGTATGGTAGATCTGCACATATGCAGAAAGTCAGTCAGATCTGTTAAACTCAAGTTCCTATCAGTTTTGTGGTTAAAGCACTTCATGTTTATCCCATCACCCACTGGAGAACACTTCTTTCATATACTTGATTTTCCAAGCTACTAATAATTTTCTTTCATTTTGTAACTCCTACATATCTCATATATAACAGTCTTTAAATATTGCTTTTAATCCATACTGAATACTTGTCAATCTATTCCAAAGTAACAACTTTACCAAAAGTTGTAAATATAGCTTTTAATTTCACTAAATATCCTTGGGTTTTGTATTGTCAAAGGGAAAAAGAAGGTGCAGTTCACTTTCCCTGCGGCTTTCAGTATTTCCTTTGGGTTTTTCTCTAGCATATTCAATCTTCTTTCATATAAAGCAAACGGCCTCAATCTTTGCTTAAACAATGTTTTCATCTTCCAGGAATGTATATATTATATATATGTGTGTGCAAAATATACAATATAATTTATATATATATTTATTTATAAACTAAACCATTTTAGTTTATCAGAAAGTAATAGGCACTTGTAGTACATAGCCCATTTAGCTATAGGGTAGGCAGCTGAAATACATCATATGAAGTGCTTATTTCTCTGTTGACTAAGAAGGAGAGTAAGTTGACTAGCTCAGAAATAAAGGATCAGAAAATGAGTGGATTCATTCTGCTGTTTCAGCAAAATAGGAGACGATTCTACTTGTCTTTGGGAGGATATTATATTCCCAGCCAGTACTTCAAGACTGTGGCATATAATACTTGGCATATTGATGTGTTAAAGGACAATAGTGGATTGGATGCCTTTCCTTGTGTAGTGCCCTCGGGGGTTTTTTTTGCTATAATTTGCCTCTTTAATGGGTTAGTCAAGAATGACAGTGATACATTAAAATAATATAGAAGAAATAATACAGAATTTTATAATAATTTACGTATGACAGCAGGCAGACCTGATAGTATCCCTATAACTGAGATCATTGCTTGAACCACCGGAAGTAAATACGGAAATCTGTGCTAATGACTGCTCAGGAGTCTGTTTTAGAGAGATAGGATTTATTACTTTTCCTCTTAAACAGCTCCATACGTCATGAAATGACAGCAGAAGTGTTTCTTCACTGAAATAAAGGACACAGAGAAATCATATTCAATTACTGAAAGAATAATTTCTCATGAGTGTTTAAGTTTTCTATTCCTCTTTCTGTGAAGAATATTCCAGAAAGGCTGCACTGGTCTAATACTGCTCTTCTTACTCTACAAAAAGCAGCAGAAAAGACTAACTGAAATATGTCTAATGTTATCAGATATGTTGTAATACCCTTAGTATGCAGATTTTTAAGCAGTAGTTTTATCAAGTAAGTTCCTGATTGCCAATTTTTGTGTTGTGGTGTGGTGGCTTTTTTCCTATTTGTTTGGGATTTTGATTTTGTTTCTTTGTTTATTTAGTTTTTGTTTGTTTCTTTGGGTTTTTTTAAAAAGCAAAAATCTAGATAGTATTGCTTTCCCCAAAGTACATATTCATCCAATTAGAGACTAGTAAAATATATTTCAGTAAGAGATATCCAAGATCATAGAATCACTGCCCACATGATGCACAAGAGCATGGGAGGCCCAGAAGGCCAACAACATCCTGGAATGTGTCAGGAAAAGTGTAACCAATGGGAGTATGGAAGTGAAAGTTCCATTTTACTCAGCTTTGTTGAGGCCGCATCTTGAGTACGGTGTTCAGTTTTGGACCCCTCACTACAGGAAGGATGTTGAGATGCTGGAGCGCATCCAGAGGAGCGTGACTAAGCCGGTGAAAGGTTTGGAGCACAACTCCTATGAGGAACAGCTGAGGGAACTGGGTTTGGTCTCTTGGGTGACAAGCGATATGTCTCATTCTTTTTATCTTGTTTAGTCATTAAAGTGATAAGATTACACTCCCAAATTTATGGTTTTTCCCTACCTCCTCTGAAGATTTTCAATGTCTGTATGCATTTCTTTTTTATATATTTTCCCCTCATTTCCACATCTCAGTGCACTGCAGTTCCAGATACATTCCCTGTATCTGGTACAACACTGAATTTAATCAAACCTGGAAAAGTATGGAAAATGTGTGTAAAACAACAGAGGAAGAGAGAGACCTCTAAAGACAACAACTGACGAGAAATGAGGTGATTTCTGCTTTCCTGCAGAGAAGGCAGCTATAGTGTTTTGATAAGCCTGGAATCTCATATTTTTGTCATTTTATAAAGTTTAACGATGGTGATAAAGCAGCAATAAAGTAATAGGAGAGTATAGTGCTACCACTGTAGTACTAGGGGTAGAGTAGAAAATAGCGCTGGGATTATTAAGTATTCAGCCTCCTCAGATGTCTCTGCAGCAAACTTGAAATCTCTCAAAGAGCACAAGGTACTGGAAGTGGAGTCCCATTCCATATCGATAAGCCCTTAATTTCATTTTTCCTTCAAAGAAAAACCATGAGTCAACAAGAGAAGAACTTAGAGCTACATAAAAATGTTATCTGTATTAATGGGGCAAGTCCAGCAAAATGATGGCTGGAAGTGCTGATAAATAGAAGGTAGTTTAAATTATGCTGATGTGTCTATTCCATTTTCTCAGCAGACTATGAGCAGAATAATTAGATTGTTTTTTTGCTGTGCATCCAAAGGACATTCATTCTTTGCAATCCTCTCCTTTTTACAGCAAGTATCTGGGAGTAATAACCTGTGCTATTAATACTGTCACTGGAAGATGAACCCTTAGCATGCTTGCAGCTCAAGTATAACTTCTTCCACCTAAAACAGTCAAAGATACCTAGACAGTCATAATGATCTTAACTATGCAATCTGTGAAATAAAAGTACAGGTCTCAGTATACCTTCAATAGATATAGGGACATACCTTATATTTAAATATAATTTTGTCTACCTTACCAATGTATTATAAAGTATAACTTAGCAATTACCCGATTTTCTCCTGGCATTGAACAGGAGAACATGAAAGGCCTGTTTAACCCAAGTCTATGTGCTCTACCACTGTCAGTCAGTTGTGAAACTCCTATAAAAACAAAGGACTTACACTTAGAAAATGACATGATTCATTCAGGCATTTGAAGGTCAACATTGAGGGTAATTTAAGATGTGTCTGTACCATGTAGTCCTCAGCTGACAGTCCATAAGGGTGCAAGTTTCCCTCTGCTCCCAAGTTGAGCTCCAAGGATAGATTCAACTTGAGGTCAAGACATCTGAACTTCAGTGTGTACTTGTAGGTTTCTGTACAAGAGCTAGTTAATAAACACAGGCTAATCATAGTAGTCTGAAAAGTTCTATTAGTTGACTACATCTAGTGCTGCTTGAAAGGCCCTACATTACCCTAGAAATCTAAGTGGAAGGTATAATATGGGACAGAAGGGAAACTCACTCTCACTGAGAGTAAAGTAACACTGGGCAGCCAGGCAAGGTATGTCCTGACATCATGAATATATAGGTGGCAATGTTTACCCAATAAATGGTCTTATGTAAGTCTACTTTAGTGACAGCCAATGTGCTGGAAATGCCTGGAAACATTCCTGTAATCATCTACATGAAAACATGATAATACAAGTTTCTTAAGCTTAAACAGAATTAATTCTACAGGGATCCACAACCACTTTTTAATTCTGACACAAAATTTGAAAGCTACATGTCAGCACTGTACTATGAGCTTGATCACAACATAGTTGGCTTAAGTATACATAGAGAAATCTACTTAGCTTGTGAAACTGTACTTAAAAAAACCTGAGTTCATCTGTATTTCCCACTGAACAGGCAGGTTAGAAGATGACCAGTAAAAATGTGGAATTATTTTTTCCATAAAAAAGTCATTGGAATGCAAGTTGGATGTAAAAGTCAAGGAATAAGATATTAATATTCCTTTCACATTTTACCATAATCAGTATGATCAGGTATGATCTATACTGATTAAGTCATCTGCCGTCTCTCCTCAACAAGTCAGTTTCAGGAAATGAAATAATTTTGATACTGGGGAATGATAATGCACAATTGCCGAAGACTTGAATTTTCAAGGGCAATACCGTTTTACTCTGATGTGGGTAAAAATGTGTGACTGATACTCTTTTATAAATGTCATGTGCTCAGAACAGTGCTGAGTTCTTCACTTTAAAAGTCATCATGTAAGAAGACCCAAAATTTTCAGAGACCTTAACACCTAACCAAAACTTAAAAGAAGTCACATATGATGTGCTACATATGATCTGATATTTCCAGCAGCCCCTTTCCAACAAAAAATGTATTGCTTGCAAAACCCCTGAAAAGATACACAGCATATTGCTGTTTTGATTACATTGCTAAGAAACTCAGTCTGAGTATCAATATGAAGAAATAAAGGTGTCCTGTTTCTGACCATGATCTGAAAGGAAACCTGTCAAGACCACTATCAAGTTTTGTCAGTAACTCACTGGTATCTGCAGATAAATTCTGTCATTATGATCACCTCTGTCTCAAAACTCTGTGACAGATAAGAAAGTCACACAGCATTAACACCAGTGAAGCTTTTTGAGGAGATTAAAATGTTTTGTCCAAATAAGGATCCAACTCAACACAAAAATAATCTGTATTCCATTTCTTTGTACAGCTAAGAAACTTGAACTATTTGTTATTATGCTAAGCAACTCAATTAATTCCAGATACATTTTTTTCATGCACCTATTGTCATAAAATGGCAGTGTTAGATCCTAGACACTGAGACCTTCAAGCACTATTACACACCATATAGTATTCCTGTAGATAGTTAACACAGCTTTCGGTTTCTGCTATATGTTTTAATAGAAGATGGCCCAGAGCTACTATTTTGGCAAGTTGAAATATGGTGAATGGCTGAAAGGCAAGACAACGAAATGTTACAAATCCCTACAAGACATGTCTTTAGCTGTGTCCTTAGTTCTGCAACGGGGGTACTTGCAGCTAGAGATGATCTGCTGTAGTGAAGATGCATCAAATCTTGGGATTAAAATCTGTGAAGCACAAAAGGTACCAGAGGAATACAAGTGTGACCCAAGACACCTGTGTCTACAGCAAAAAGCAAATTTCTCAGAGAAGCAGTGAAAGTTGAGTGCTTTTAAACCAAGCTGATGCAAAACTATCATGGTATAAGAAGTATTCACATCACCAACACAAAATTTAGAATTTAGGCCTCTGGCTAAATTTGCAAAATGAACTCTTGTCTGTCATAGAAGATTTATAGCACTGTGATATCATATTAAGGAAGAAATATGTAAGTGATAAGGGGTTTTGTTAAAGTTCAGCTTAATGTGCTTCTGTTGAAGTAAATTTTTAATGGGAATGAAGCTATGAATGGCAAAATCTGCTATAGAACTTGTAATTGGCATTGCAGATTTTGTATAAGGAACAGTGGAATATTCCTAATTAAATATATTTAAAATATTCTATATTAGCTTACAAATTTAGGAGGTCTTTTGTAAGCTTCTTTTGTAAGCTGTGTAATATGGTATAATTTTATAACATCGTCTATTAGTTTATTTGTATGCAATATAGCACTAGAGTTCTGCTTCATGCTGAAAACATCATAAGACTTTCTGAAAAATATCAGAATCTCTAAGTGAATGTAGGAAGTTTCATGGTAATAAGAGTAAAATTACCCTGAAATTCATCTGAATCAGGTACACTCCTTTTCTTTAGAACTACAGTACCTCAACACCTCATATACAGAAAAAAACAGAGGTAAGAGATTTTATGTCAACAGGAATTTTTAGAAAAATAAAAATATATTTTGAGAAACAAATCAGTATCTGAATACTGGAAATATTAACTGAATGTGCTGAGTGAAATGAGCTCTTTCAAAACAGTAGTGTATGATCATCTACTTGAGGCATATTAGGTAACATATAAAACATAAATATGTTAGAATTGTCCAGGCAGGCCTTTTTTTTTTTCTTCTTCTAGCTTCTAAGTGTTTGATTTCATAATGTTAACATTTTCAGAGTATCTTCTTTGTGCAAATTTATGTAAGTGAATTATATCTGATACTAATGTTTTCTGGTTTTGTGCAGATGTCAACTACACAGTATGCCAAAATTCAGATGAAGTTAAGATTCCTGTCTGCTTCTATATAAGACTTTTGTGAAACTTCTTGAAGAATCCAATCCCATAAAAGAACTGTTAGTGTTTAGCAGCTCCCTGTGACAGTTATTTTAATCTTCTCGCAATTAAAATTGATGACCATCTTCCTAGGAAGAGGAAATCCTTGATTCTGCCTCTTATTTCCAAAGTGCCTGCAGAGCCTCCAGTAACAAAGAATGTGCATACAGCTGGTTATATGGTATCAGAAGTTGCAATGTTGAGAGACTAAGCATAATATGCTGAAGAAGCTTTTGTGCCTTATACAGAGAAATAAAAATGATGCTATTTAGACTCTAGTCTAAGATCTAAAAATGTCACCAGTTCCAGTTAAAATAATCTTGGAACTTTCTACAGCTGATGTGTTACTTGTCCATAAATACTTTTCTTTTTTTTTTTTTTTCCCCTAGACAGGTCACAGTAGTTTCCATAGAAATATAGCTCTGCTTTTTTGTCCTAGTATTACACTGGATAAGCATGGAGCAGATAGGCTGTCCCCATTTGCTAAGAGCTACTTTGTGAAAGTGTTTGCATCAGTTTGTGTAATCATACAGAGCTGGAGATGCAAGAAGAATTGGCTATTGAATCACTGAACACTGCAGCAGCTGAGCACTGTTGCTTAGGGGATTCCTGGAGCCTGGAGTTACAAATCCAGGTTCTCTAGATAATGCCTGAGGAGTGAGAGACAGCCTGAAGATAAATCTATGCTGCAGTTATTTGTATGTCTGAAACTTATATAAACAGACAGAAGTTGGCTTTACAGTAGCTCTGGTACATATAAAAGTGTAACCACGTAACCACTGCAGCACCAAAGTTGAGGGTTGCTTCTGCATTTTGCATTAAAAAAGCTATTGGATAAAATGAATAAATAATGTTATGGCCACATATTAGAAACAAAAACTTCCCTTTCCAAGAAGTGACCCCATTTCTGGGCCATAGAGACATGCTCCCTTTTGCTTATTCACTCACTCTCTGCTCCTTGAAATTTGCTTTCTGCTTTACTAGCATATATGGTGAATAGAAGGGTAGTTACCTTTCCTCTATAGCTTGCCACCAGGCACTCTGCTGAGGGCCAAAAGAGCTGTAGGTCAGTTCCCTTCACACCAAGATTTTTCACCTCCTTGACAGGCACTGTAACAACTAAGCAATTGAATCAGTTACATATAAAAGGTGAATGCCCGCTGGGCTTTTCTAGTTATTTTTTAGAAGAAAAATATGAACCTGCTTTTGGATAACTTGCACAGCCAAATGTCTGAAGTTGATAATAAAGCAACTAGGTTCACATGAGAGTTAGTATATTTTTTCAGTTATTTTAAAAGTTATAGTTATCTTCCATTGTTTATTTTATTATATTATGATTTAGGTCATTAAAGGGAAGTCTTGATATAAAATTGGGAAACAAGAGTTATTTCCTGATGTCAATGCTTTAGAAAAATGAAAGTCTTCGTTATAACAAGCTTGTCATAATTGTTGAGTTAGCTTAATCTAGCCCTGCTGATTGTTCTGGATGTTATGCATTCTACTTCTGAAAAAAATATTATAGATGTAAAATGACTAAGAAGTAGGAATGACAGATATCCACCACCCTACATGTTTGTGTGGATCTGGTCCTAGCTTCCTTCTCTGAATCTAGGACACTGAAAAGGAGAAAATGTGCCACAATTTCAACAGCCAGACAAGGAAATAAAAAGCATGTGCATTGTACCTCATGTTAGTCATGTTTCTCAGTCAGTTCTCCAGATAAGAATAAGAGAAGCTTCAGGGCACTGATTATGCTCTTTGTGTAAGGGTTCATGCCAGTGTGTGCAGACTGTTGAAAAGCATAATCTTGCAAAGGCTGAAGTAGTTGGCTGCCTCTTCACAGGGTAACTTCCCCATAGAACAAATGGGAGCAGACAGTGACAATTTAGATCTTGCAGTATACAGTAGTCAGCTGCCCCATGTCCAGGGCAAAGCTACAGTCAAGCCCAAGGCAAACAGCAATTCCAAATAAGGAATGTTCTTTATAGTTCTGACAGTCAAGATAGAAGTGGGTTGAGGTCACTGACAGTGCAGTTAATACAGAAGGTAACTTACAAGTTCTATAAGAAGCAGAAGTTCATTCCTAAGGTCGTGTCATAAAATCCAGTCAAGATATTCATTGTTTATTCACTCAAGGGAACAAAAGTGATCATGACACAATGCTGTGGTTGTATTACCTGAACTACCATCAAGTACCTGCTGTACATTTGGACCTACATTGGAAGAAAATATCAAACAAATCTTCCATTTACTGTCTAATCTTGTTCTGGTTTTCAGCTAGGATAGAGTTAATTTTTGCAAGAAGTTGGAACAAGACACAGCCAGGAAAGCTGACCCAAACTATCCAAAGAGATTTTCCATACTATATGGCATCATGCTCAGTATATAAAGGGTGTTGGCCAAGGAGAAAATGTTGATGTTCGGGGACAGGCTGAGCATCACATTTCAGAGGGGCTGGGTGGGGGGGGGGGGGGAGGTGTCAGAGCAAATTAGATTTTGCATTACCTGCTTTGTATATATTTTTATAAATACTGTTGCTGTTGTTTCCCTCTCTCTTTGTTGTTCTAGTAAACTGTACTTATACCAAACCACAAATTCTCCTTTCTTCTTTTCCACTCAGAGGGAAGACTGAATGAGCAGCCACACAGTTCTCAGCTGCTGGTTATGGCTAAAACATGACACACATACAAGCTAGCATGCTGTTATGTCCATCTACTATAGACATAGGCAGTTTCAGCAACAATATTCATTGATTTTCTCCTTCATAAAAATTCCTTGACAGTTTGTTTAACCTTCTTTCCAGGGATGATCAAGCAATCCTTTTTATACTTTTATTCTAGTGTGTTATGGTGAGAGAAAAGAAGTGACATACAAGTTAACACCCTTTTTAAAAAAAGAAAAAAATGTTTGCAGCTTTCTCTGACAGTTGCAGGAAAGAGAAAGCAGCATTTTTGTTTCCATCTGACCAATTATATGTCTTGAAAAACAGAAGCTAAAAAAATAATAATTTAGCAAAATAGTCAGTAAAAATTTGCAAATATCATGTTAATGCTTCAAGGAAAATGTGTCCCTGGTGCAATTAAGTAAAAGTTAAATAATATTCTTTGTTTCCTATAAAAAAAGTGTTGTGAATTTATTCAAGCAAATTAATATGTTGACTAATGCAATGAATTAGTGTGCACTGAAGAGGCAATTATCAGCTAAAGAAGAAATAAAGGAAGGACATGCCCAATTAATCAGTTATTCAGTGCAGGTGGCTACCATTGTTTAGGTTAAGTAAGCAGTCTCCAGAGGTGATGACATTTCATGAACTGTGAAAGAAACCTTACTAAAGAGACAAAACACAAATCACTCATATGATTTGAAGCCTGAGAATCAATCCATGACTTGACAAATAAGGCAGTACAAGCTACAACATTAAAATGGCAAAACAGACAGTTCCTTTCAAAAAATAAACTTATGTTGCTGTAATTTTGGGAGTTTTTTCCAAGATGCATTTTTTATACTGTCTGCAATTTTAGTAGTTTCCTATTTCTCTTTTATAAGAGCAGAAGTCATATGGGAACAAGAGTAAGAATATGCATGGGAGGGAGTGTGTCTTTGTTTTTTTAATTAATTTTAATAGATTTGGTTAACAGTTTTATGCTGACAAAGTAGAAGAACAAAACATTCATTTAGAACTTTCTCTCTGAGTTCAAGATGTTGAATAGTTTGCTACATCATGCTGACAATATTGAGTTTTCATTAGGTTTTGCAGGAGACAACTCAGAATTAAATCAAGTAAAGATAGGTTGACCTACTGCTCACACTGGCCTTCACTTTTGTTTCTGAACAGTGGGAGAAAATCCATTGTGTGCATTTGCTTTTGCAGTGATCTGTTACATTATTTCAGCTGTGCAACTGCTATAAGAACAGAGAACACCCTTGCCAAAACCAGGATGAAAGCACTTAAAATTATCTGTGGGAAGCCTTATGAAAATTTACAACCACTACACGATGGTCACATAGATTTGTATGTTTACACAACACAAAAAGTGTACCGAGCTCAAGCTACTAAGTTTGTCAGCCCATGCTGTATTCCCAGAAAAATCTGCTACATCTCCTGTGCAGTTAGGCAAACAAAAGTTTGTGTGCAAAAGTCTAAAGAAAAGTATAGTAGGCACACTAGTTCTTCATAGCTTATAATGCTATTCATCAAAGGGTCTTTACTTTTTTCTAGAAATCTATTAGCCTTTAAAAGATATCTTTTGGAAGAAAACTAAAGCTTCTTTGTATTTAATCCCTTTATTTAAAAAGGCGAAAGTCTGAACTGATCTTCATAATTTAGACATTCAGATGTGATTTATTTTATTAAATCTTGTATCTCAGCTCACATCACCTTTACTGTCATGTCCACTTTGAAAACTCACTATGCATGTAAATTTAATAACCATGCAGAATTAGACCTGTAAAGTTCCTAGGCAATTTACTTTGTGTTGTCTCACAAAGGCTCAGAGATTGGTCCCCTGCCAAGGGTTTCCTTATAGTCTCCCTGATTGTTCCAATCCTTAACTAGCCCTTACTCGTAGAAAGCCAAAATATATCAAAGCTAGATCTACACTGCCCCAAGGAAACACCTTGATGAGACAAATAAGTATATAATGAAAGATAGAATTAATTACCTATTTTTGTGGTAGTTCAACAGATTATATCAGACTAGATATTATGAAATATTAAGTCGGGAAGTGTTGGTACATAAGGGTTAAATCCAGTGAGATCCTAGGTCAATAAGCAGAGGCAATCTACTCCTTTCCCCATGCTGTCTAAACTATAAATAGTATGGGATTATGGTTCGCAAATATTTTACAGAGTCTCAGTCTGCTTCTTATTTATGAGGTTCAGAGATTTTTTACATGAACTGAGAGTCCAGTTAGAGTCCTTAGTCCCTAGGTTGCTTCCCTGAGCTTTGTCTATAAAAAATGGAGAACTCACTATACAGTTGCAGCTGTTTTCTTCAAATTTCACGTTTCCATTTGTCCTTCATCATTCCATCTTCCCTTGTGATAGAGAATTGTTTCTACAAATGCTAGCATATATCCTTTATTTATCTAGCAGCATCACTGAACTGAGGTGTCAGTGCTGTACTGGCAAGTGCTGAGACATCTGTCTCCTTCAGTATTGAACAGAGGGAATGCATTAGACACTATTATTGCCTTGTTCTAGGATTTCAGGAGATACTGAATTCTTTTGCACCCTTAAGGGAGCTACTTCTTCCTGTACATTCCCAGTAATCCTGATGTTTTACAGCTCTTGTCCTGTTCTTGGTATAGAGTCAGCAGAGTCAGACAAACCAGAGTGAACACTGGTGCCTCTAAAGACTTTTTTCAGGGGAGGGGGGAATGTGTGACAAAAGGTGATCCAAGGTTCCTAAAGCTCTTCACTTTGAAAATGCAAAGGTTCTGACTGTAAGACTTTGATGGGATGTCATCACACTTAAAATTATGTAATTCTCATTACATATTTTAAATAGAAATGAAAAAAAGTACGGAGATTAACAGTGTATGAAGAGACATCTTCAAATAAATCTGCTGAGGTTGGCTGGTGATACCAAGACTGTAGTAAATGTAAGACCATGTGTCTTTCCTGGAGTTAGTTTGTGGCCAAGATACACACAATATCAATAACTAAAGCTAGCATCAAAGAATCCTTGTGCCCATCTGCTGACTTGGACTGTAATAGAGTTAATTTTATTCACAGTAGCTACTATGGGTCAATGTTTTGGATTTGTGCTTAAAACAGTGCTGGTAACAGAGGGTTTTTTTCATTACTGCTGAGCAGTGCTTACACTCAGCCTCTCACACCACCCAACCAGTGAGTAGGCTGGGGGTGCACAACGAGCTGGGAGAGGACACAAACAGGACAGCTGACCCCAACTGACATATAGTCCATACTGGGAGGAGAAAGAAGCAGGGGCATTCAAAGTGATGGAGTTTGTCTTCCTAAGTAACTGTGATGCATGATGGTGCCTTGCCTTCATGGAGATGGTGCTTATCTGCTGATTGGGCTTAAACACGACAGCTCATCAAGTAAATGTAACCAAAATGCTATGCATTCTTTCTAGAATTTTTCTGGTTTTACAACACCTTTTTTTGTAAAAGATTAATTGTTGTAAATCTCTTCATATCCCAGGTTTTTTTTTTTTTTTTTTTTTACCTCTTACTGTACCGTTCAGGAAAGTTTATCTTTTCTGTCCAAAATCTATCTTGGAAGTTATGAAGAACAAAGACATCACAAGAATAGATATGTTAGATTAGACCAAAAGTCCATATAGCCTAGCACTGTCTTACCGATCATGTCCATTAACTGGTGTCTGTTGAAGAGTAAGACCAGTGAAATTACTCATGACCTGCCACCTAAGTCCCTTCTAACCTCCAACATTTACAGCAAAGGTACTTCCTGCATTCACTGTTCCATTTCTTGAATCCACATATGCAGCATCCTATACATAGGAGTTCTTCAGGATAAATAGTGGCCACATCTTTGTTTTTAGCCTCTCTCCTACTAGCTGTTCACATCAGAAGGTTATTGTATGTCAGCAGAAGGCTATTAATAGCAAAATTCATGTCATAAAGAAGTACAAAAGCTTATTCAAAGTGACCATTTCATATTTTTCTTTCTATAAAATATCATCAGGAATGTATTCAGGAATTTATAATTCATGCAATTATAAATCTAATAGATATTAATTAATAACTAGTATTGCTTTCTAAAAAGTTGTTGGGTTTTTTTTTAATATAAACAAAATTAGACGTGAACTTTTTCTTAAAAATCCTTACAACATACCTCTCTCTAAGAAGAATAAATGAAGGACAACCTACACATGCCACAAGAAATCTGTAAGAATCTCACAGGAATTAATTATTACATTGCAGAAATCCAATGAATTAAAAGTTTCCTGTGATGGGCAATAGAAGTCTGTTTTAACAGTTAAATATAAAAGTTATTCACATGCATAAGCACAGAGAAATTGATACTAATTGCTCAAGCACTGATCCTAATTTGTTCTTGGAATGGTAATGAAGGAAATGTGGTACGTTAAATACTGTGAGTGACATCTCTGAAATTGCATTTCTGTCAAAAGATTTACAAAGTAGGCACATGCTCCAGTTCATCATGAACACAGAACAAAGTTGAATGCTGTTCAGATTTTTATTACAAAGCCATTGAGTACAACAAATGCAGTAGATATTGTGTCAGTATAGAATTCCCACACAGAAATTACAAAAACAAATTTCTGTTTTCAGCCTAAGTTCCTGTTTTCAACTTAACCCTTTCTCACAGAATTAGGTCTTATAAACTTGGGCAAAGAGACTATTTGCACAAATTTTCTTGGAAGGAAGGCATACCTTAAATTACTGTCTAGCATCTGCACACACACTCCTCTCAAAACTGCAGAAGACAAAGGTAAAGTTTTAAATGAAAAGAGTGGGTTTTTTTAAAATTAAGAACAGTAGCTCAGTTACAGTCCAAAAGCACTACTTAGTGCTGTATCTTCTTTTACTAAGTTCATTTCTTCATGACTTTGGAAGAGAAGTAACCTGCACCTTTGTATATCAGTAGGTAAAACTAACCATTGAAATATGCAGAAATAATAAAAGAACTTGCTACAGCACATAAAATGCTTTTGTCTAAGAAGTATTCACAGAATGTGCTTACAACACAACAATAAAAAAAGATTAGGATAACACCTAGCAAACCAAATATAGGTTTCAGTGCAATAAAAGGTAGCAAAACAGCTCCTGCAGAGACCTGCGTAATCAGACACACTATACTGAAATGATGCTATTACTTTACAGACCACTGTCTCTTTCTGGAAATAGCCCACAAAAAGTATAAGACACACACACACACATATATATATATATAATGTGTATATGTATATAAACTAAGTTTATCATAAAAAAAGAATTTGGATGTGTAAAGCTAATATATAAACATTTCACACCTGGTATCCTTAGCATACCACGTCATCCTCAGAGGTATTCCAAATGTCCTCACTCTTAGCCACACACCATACCCCATGCCATATATCCCAGAAAACCTTACACTTTTATAGGGTTTCCAAGCCCTTCCTAGGCCTCACCTACCTCAGAGGAACCATAAATGCATCAAAATCCAATAAAGCTATGGAAGAATTTCTGCCCTGCTCTCACCAGTATCTATCATTGCTTCTTAATCCACCTAAGGGACCAATCCTTCCTTTGCCCCTCAGCAACAATTTCACTGCTCCTGTGTGCTATAATATGCTGGCATAGGCTGCAAGCTCCTGAGAGCTCTTAAGCAGTAGAAAAGCTGTCTCCAGCAACTGTGAGGTGCTAGATAATTTATCACAAGGGCACACTAAGTACATCACTGTACAAGCTTTTTCAAGAGCACACCCGAGTAACATAAGCCACCAGCCTCAGGCAAGATAGAGTGTGTTACCAGTGCTTTTGTCTGGACCACATCTCACTCTAGATACCAGCTAGCATGGATTGCTCGTTTCTAGATATGAAATAGACTTCCTACCCCTGTGACAGTAGTTTTGGCCATGTAATTTCTGAGTTCCTGTATTGATCTTTTCAGGTCACAGGAAGCTTCCTGTTTTGTCTTCTAGAGATCTGAAACACTACTATTTGTGCATCAGCTACTTGTCAATCTGCCCTCACAGCTGTCTTCTTGCATGGCTATATTACCATCACCTTGTCTACCTATCAGAAATTACCCCCTATGGCATACCTATATTCATTGAAAAACTCTGGTAAAGCAACATGTCCAACTTCACTGTGACCATCAATGAGAAATACGTCCCTAACCAGTATGTCCCCAGCCCATGACATGATGATCAGAGGGCTGGAGCACCTCTCCTATGAAGACAAGCTGAGAGAGTTGGGCTTGTTCAACCTGGAGAAGAGAAGGCTCTGGGGGAGACCTTATTTCAACATCCTTGTTCCTATAGACAGCATACAACAAAGCTAAAGAGTAACTTTTCACAATTGTATGCAGTGATAACAAGAGATAATGGGTTTAAACTGAAGGATCAAAGATTAGATAAAAGGAAGAAATTTTTTCTATAAGTGTGGTGAGGCACTGGAAAAGGTTGCCGAGGGATGTTGTGGATGCCCCATCCTTGGAAGTATTTAGGACCAGGTTGGATGGAGCTTTGAGAAAAAGGGAGGGACAAGTTACTCTGATTCCCTTTGTTGGAATTGAAGTGAGACAACACTTAAGGTCTGTAGGTAAATGAAGACTTTCTGTAGCTAGGCTCATTGGTAAATAATTGAGTGGCAGAAAGGCTTGTAACCTAAAAAGAATGGGAAAGGGAGAAAGGTAAAGAGGAAAAGGGAAGAGAGAAACTGAGGAAGAAAGAAACAGAGAGAGAGAGAGATTGATCACCAGTCTAGGTTCCAGCACTGATTCAGCCAATGGAGGGGTTGTCTCTGTTTATAGGAATGCTTCTTTATTGATTTTCTTCTCTATGCACACTTTTCACTTTTGTGTTTCTCATACTGGTGCAGATCACCCAAGGGAGTTTCATCTCAGGTTTCACTCCTCCCAGGTGACTTGCAGCATTATTTGGGTGGAAATTTTCATTTATGTCTAGTGTGTACTCCTTTTAGCTCATTAGCATATTTAGGGGTGTCAATTTTAATATTAATTTCACAGTTAAAAAAGCAAAAGTTCTTATTGCGAACACCATGGCCTTCAAAGTTCGTTGTAGTAACCATCTTTCTATTTATCATCTATTCTTAGCCAAAGCAGGTTACTACTGTAACCTCTCTCCTTTAGTGTTTATCAAAATAAGTTCTCAGGGCGGAGTTCAAACCCTTGCTCCAGTGGGTTTACATCTTGTGAGTTTTTGAGATACTCCTCAGATAGGCTCAGGGGATCTTCACCCCCTGTTCCCTTATGAAGCTTCATGTCTTACCACTGTCCACACTCTTATGAGAGAACAGTCCTTTGTTCTAGGGGGTCACAAGCCAGCTTCGATTTTTGAGCTATTAGTTCAGGTCATTGGTTCTTCAAATTGGTCCCTAACACATATTTCTTGCTCTCTTTTGCTCTATATTCATTCCTACTTAGCTTTCTTCCAGTTTTCATGTTTAAGCCATGATATGTTGAGGTCACAGCCGACATCTAGATTAAAGCAAAGAGAGTAGTACTTTCCACATTCCTATTAAAGAGAAAAAAGTAACACAGCTACCATCTATGGTTTCATCAGCCTCTTCTATAAATAATTGTCACTGCTTTACTCTATAGTTTGCTTTCATCCTGCTGTATGCATATGACTTTGAATCAGATGAGCACACATAGACATTGCATTTTCTTGTGAAAGGAAAGGTAGACTTCCTAGAGAGGAAACACTTAAGAGAACAAGACTCATTGACAAGAGAAAAGTATTTAATTGCTACGAAGTTGTCTTCTTCTTCTTTAAAAGTATAGCAAACTGCTGATATCATACAAGGCTAGTAAAAAAGAATAAAATCTGAAAACTGCAGCCACAGTAATTCTTTATAGGCGTAGTGCAGAGTTCTCAAACTTAGGTACCAAAATGATCTGTGGTAACCTTGAAAAGTGTATTAAAGGTTAGGTGAGGAAGCTGGCTTTGGAAACTACAGAGCTTGTTTTCATTTCACAGAAGAAACATCGGATTGGTACAGGTTAGAGAAGAAACTGTAACAACCCTATTGTTATATCACTGTTACACAATAGGAAAGGAATCTGCTGCAAATCTATACCATTCAGGATCCATGATAGTATTTAATTTATATCTAGATATGTGGGATCAAAAACTTGACAAGAAATATAACAGCTCACTTCTAAATCCCCACACTGGCCAGATTCAGGCATATAGTTACAATCATCAATCCGATTACTTTGCCTCATGGTCCAAGGCAATCACCCTTTTACATCTTCATCTAAAGCTTCTGGTACTGGATATTATTAAAGAATGAATATGAAGATAACTGTAACACAGACCTGCTTCAAAGTAAGCATTTTAAATGTAGGTGCAATATGAAAATTTTTTACTATTTGCAAGCAAAGAAAAATTACTATTTAGCACTCAAAGTCTTTAGGAATAATAATTTAAAAAAATATTAAAATATAACAAAATACAAATGTCATGGGGATAGTTTTGGTACAACCGTATATATCAGACTGTGTATGTAAAGAGCTAGTGAAGTCCAATAATTTCCATCAATTTAAAACCAACTAAAATAACTACACAGGGACATACTGCAGAGAATAATCCCTTATCAGCTGAAAGAAGAAGACAGATAAGTAATTTTGAACTGGGATTTATATGATTCACATCACCAATCTAGCAAAGTAAATAGAGTATCTATTTCATAGCACTATGAATGCTACTTTTGTCTTGGGGCTCAGAGTTAGAACAAGACATTTCCACATTAAACAGTAAATGGTCTTCCACATTCCATAAAAAAAAAAAAAAAAAAAAGGTGGGGGAGAACATTCCTCTAAACAGTAAAAAAAGTAATCCATGTGCAGATCAGTAGTAAGAGTTTCAGTCTCATATCAAATATGTTTCCAGCAATGAATAAATGAACAGGCTAGTCACATATGGGGTGACATACTAAAAGCTGTGCAAGTTATTTTATGCAATCTTCTTCAAAGTATTGTTGATTGAGTTAAAATTGGATTTCTGTTCAAACTGATTATCTAATATGATAGAAAAATACACAGTCCAAGAACAAATTTAGATTTCTGTGGAAAATTAAACTGTAATGTGGGGCTATCCACTGAGGCATTAAATATAGCTATATAATTGTATCTGCAGATGACAACTGTGATATGACTGAACTTCAACTGGTCTCTAGTAAAGACTTACAACAAACATGTACACAAAGGACGGATACTTCCTTTGAAATATTTGGAGGGGAATCAATTTCCACAGTACACTTTTAATAAAAAAATCACTGTACTTGAAACTTCTGAAGAAGTAGCTCAAGTGTGACAGTCTCTGCTACTGAGTCACAAAGGTAAAGAGAGTTCTGTGTGTGGTAATTTTCACAAAGGAGAGAAAGTGAAAAGCTATAAGCAATTTGAGTAGTCATCATTTAGTATCAGTCAGAAAATTTAAATATTTTTACTTAAAATATTTCAAAAATGTATTATTTTAAAACTATAAACTTTTAAAATCATATATTTTTTGAAATTAAAATATCAATAAGAAATAGGTACACAAAATGTAGGGTGATTTCTTATCAGGTCAGCAATGTAGTTAGGAAATTGAAGAAAAAGAGCTGGCTGTCAACATAGAATCACAGAGTGGTTTGGGTTGGAAGGGACTTTAAAGATCATCTAGTTCTGACTCCCCTGGCACGGGCAGGGACACCCTCCACCAGACCAGGTTGTCCAAAGCTCCATCCAACCTGGCCTTGAACACTGCCAAGGAGGGGGCAGCCACAACTTCTCTGGGCAACTTGCTCTACTGTCTCACCACCATCAATGTGAAGATTTTTTTTCATCATATGCAACACAAATCTGTCCTCTTTTAATTTAAACCCAGTACCCCTTATCCTATCACCTACAGGTTCTGGAAGGATGCAGTAAGGTCTCCATGGAGCTTCTCTTCTCTAGGCTGAATAACCCCAAATCTCTCAGACTGTCAACATTTACATATTTATTTAATTGCTAATTATGATTTTAAATATATATATATCAATATTCTATTTATTATTTAGCAGATATTTCCAAGAAAGTTTCTGTCTATGATTATGATTGACCAGAGGCATAACTCCAAATGGACACTTCCCTAGCTGTCTTTATTTGAATTGTTATTTTTCTGTTTTCCTGTTATTAGAATAGTCTCTTCCTTATGTGTGATGATCAGGCAGGCTTGAGCAGAAGTTTGATCTCTTAATCCATGACAATAATGTGTGTAAAAAAAGAAGTGTAGCAGTCAAGAAACAATGGTATGTGAAAGCCATGACCTTTCTTGCCTTCCAGAAATAATCATGATGCACAGTACAGAAAGGATGTCCAGAACAGTAAGATGTTCTTTCCACCATCCACATGCTGCGAAGTCCTAGTAAGCAATGCAGCCATGTACGAATTAGAACAACTGCTTTAACTACCAGCAATAACTATAGTATCTCCAATGAGCTACAGCAGCAAGAAAATAAGTGGTGAGAAAGGAAATGTTTCAGATGCTTACTAGTTTTGCAGAACAATTTTTTGTTGTAATTAAGGAAGTAGAATTCAATGTCTAGCACTTATTGTTGTATAGCTCTGAGTGATTATGTGAGGAAAGAATGTCACCCTTACTCCTTGTCATCCAGAAGTCTCCATTTACCAGAAAAATGACTGTTTAATAAAATGTTGATGATAGTATTCTCATTAAATATTTGTATGCACCTAGAATAATTTTTATGCTATCTCCATGCAGAAAAAAATGCTTTAAACTACTCCCAAGAAAAGACACATAAATCACAGTATCACAGAACTTCAGGAGTTCGAAGGGACCTCTCCTCTGTCAGAGCAGGATCACCTAGACTAAATAATACAGGAAAATAAATAAATAAATAAGAACCTCGGGTAAAGGTAGTAGCTTAATATAGCAGTAAATTATCATGATTAAAACCAGAAAAAGATAACATGATTTCACCATTAATATCATAAACATACCCAGTAAATTTCATAAGTAAATGTTCTGAATAATGATAATGACAGGGAAGAATAAAGCTATAGCCATGAATCCTATCGGGATCACATAAGATGTAGAATAGGGTAGTATAAGATAGAAGTCTAATGGGAATTATTGAATCTGTTAACATTAAAGGGCAGTGCTGTGAATGCTAGACGCCTGGAGGAAGAAAGAAATCTTTAACTTGCAAGACACTTCATCTGCCTTTTGCTGTACCTGGAACATTCCTCTTAGAATTGCTACCGGTGTATACTAATGCTACCAGGGTAGAGAAAAGTCTTGACAAATAGAAAACATAAAACTAGTCATTTCAGGCTAAAATGTAATAGTCAATGTAAATCATAGCTTATGCTCCTGCTATAAATAAGGCAAAGTAGATTTGAAAGGGAACATAATGAGCTACAATAGCGGCTGATGTAATTTGAGGCAGCTCCTTTAGAATCGAACTGGATTTACATCTTATGAGGATTCTTCCCTACAAGCTGCTTTATAGACTAAAATAAAACAATGGACAAGGCAAGCAGGCTGTATAAAACATATCAGGGAGTGTGTTATAGAGCAGATTCATACAAATAAAGAAGTTATATATTAAGGCTTAAAAGGATGTGATTTGTTACAATTCAGTTTTGCTGATTCTCCTTCTTTTCTTATGACTATGAAAGGATACTAACTCCCACAGTAAAGAAACCAAAAATGGCTGAGTTAGGCTAGAGAGGGGGATCAAAAGGACATACTGAGTGAAGGAAACACCTTGGCCAAAGAAATCCACTTTTCAGTCATAACTAATGTTATTATGAAAGAAAAATAATTAAGATTGGTAACAAGGAAAGACATATGAATGAATATATGTACATATTTGTATCAGTTTTTCATTAAACCCAGACAGTAATGAAGCACCATGCAGTTTCTTGCTCACACCTCTGCCTCCAAGGTGATGGGGACAAGAATGGGGGAAAAAATGCATGGGTTGAGCTAAAGACAGTTTAATAGGATAGCAAAAGAAGAAGGTGATGATAATTGATTACGATGATGATGTTATGCACAAATGCAATCGTTCACTACATGCAGAAAGGAAAATAAAACAACCCAATGCCTAATCTGTTTCCAAGAAGTGATCCAACCTACCGGCTAGCTTCCCCAGTTATTTCTGGAGCATGATGTTGCATGGTATGGATTATCACTTCAGCATTGAATCAATGTCCTGGTTGTGCTCTCCCAGCTTCTTGTGCACATGGGTTGGTGTGAGAAACTAAAAGTCCTTGCCTTAATGCAGACACAACAATTACCTATCAACAACCAAAACCATCAGTGTGATATCAATATTATGCTCATACTAAATCCAAAACACAGTGCTATACCAGCTAGTAGAAAGAAAACTAACTTCAGTGAGAAAGAATGTGAGAATCTACTGTCAACACATTAAGTAGAATGCTGGACCTTGTTCTCAACAGCAAGGAGGGGCTGATGGAGAATGTAAAGCTCAAGGGCAGCAATGGCTGCAGTGACCATACAGTGGTGGAGTTCAAGATCCTTAGGGCAGTAAGGAGAGCACACAGCAAGCTCACTGCCCTGAATATCAGGAGAGCAGACTTTGGCTTTTTCAGGGTCCTGCTTGGCAGGGTACCATGGCATAGCACCGAGGAGGTAAGAGATGCCCAAGAAAGCTGGCTAGTGTTCAAGGATCACCTTCCTCGAAGCTTAGGAACAATGCATCCCAAACAAAGAGGAAGTCAGGAGAAAACACATTGAGGCCTGTATGGATGAACAAGGAGCAAACTCTAACACAGAAAGGAAGCCTACTGAGAGTGGAAGCAATGGCAGGTAACCTGGGAGGAATACAGAGAACTGTCTGAGCTGCCAGAAATCAAGTTGTCCTAGTTCTGGCCAGACCAGAGTTAACCTCCCCAAGAAGTCAGCACAGGTGAGCTGAATTAGCCAGCATTGCTTTCCACACTACCTGAAGACTAGCACAAGTACCTCTTCTACCTAGAATTAGACCTCATGTGTTGTACACCAGTTTTGCTGTTAAGATGTCTATCCACAGAATTTCCCTAAATATCAGACATGACCCCAACTGAAGGTCAAGACTTTTGTTTATTTGGGAGTCTCTTTAAACGTGTCATCAATCCTCTTCCCACTCATCTCCCCCATCTCTCCCCCTCTCCTCTAGTTCAGCTGAACATAGTCCAGGGGCAAAGCTGTGACATCACCCAGCTACATAACCTGTGACACAATTTTAAAGTTGTGTAAGAAAGAAAAGGTTACAGATGAAGCTGTGACTATGGAGACTCTGATCAGTAGTTTCTCAAAATTTTAAATGGAAAAATATCAAGATGGTAGACCATAGAATGATTATTTACAAAAAGGAAAAAAGAACAGGAAAATGAAAAAGAAAAATAAAAGGAAAAATAAAGCAAAAAAAAAAGTGACAACTAAACAACACTCAGGATCTTTCCTGCAGACAACTCAGGCTCATTCTTTGTATCCTGACTGTTGCCTGGCCAGTGAACAGGACTCTTCAGGCATCTTACAGAGGGTAGTAAGTATAATAATGCTTAACCTAATTGCTCACTGAATGCTAGCTTTCAGTGTAGTTTTGGGAGTGACTAGTTCATACGTGTTGTTATGTATGTGTCTCTCTTTCTTTGGAGAGTGTTTTTGCATACAGCTAAGAGTGGCTGAACAAAACCATCCAGACTGAGTCAGGTAATGTTAAGTTTAGAGAGAGATGGAGATTCTAATTTCTACTTTTTTGTGTGCCTTCTGCATGTATATATACATATTCACTGCAAGAGATGAAATGAGAAGAAAATCTGAATAAGCTTACTTTACTTTTCTAACACTGAATTCCAGATGGCTGCTTGCTGGGACTCTGCAATTACAGCTGGTTAAGACATGGAAAAGGAGTGTCATTTAGGTAATCTTATATATGTGAGAGAAAAAAAACAACACAACAACAAAACAATTTAAATACAAGTATCACGCTTTCTGTAAACAGTGAGAATGCTCTAAAAACAGCTACACATGAAAACAGAAATCTTCTCTTAGAATGTGAACACATAGAAACTTGGAGTAATAATATATTGAACTTCTATCCAAAAAGCATTCTAAGGAATATGTGTAGTAATGCTATGAAATCTTCATATAATTTCTGAGGCATACAGTATTTATTATCGCCTGCTTTCTTTTTGGTTCCCAAAACAGTATTTTAAGTATCAAACCAAGGTGTGTATTGTTATTTTTTATTAATATTATAAATTAAATTTGGTGAGGTTTTATGTGCAATTTGAGGCTATGGGTGACGGTATAGAAATGTATTCTTAGTAGATGTATTTTCATGAAGGGATTTGCGTTTGAAGACTGGTATTTAGGTAAATAAAGGTACTTCACATTTTTTAACATTCTGTACTGTGTTATTTTATCTAGAAGTCATTTATCCATGTGATTCCATTTAACACTAAAATGCTTTGCATTTTGCATCACACAATAAATGTATTTGCAGAGACAGATTTCAAGATACATATATTGGAAATTCATGTAAATCAAGGAATATAATGTAAGCACAAATGAACAGGATGGCAACACAAAATTTCTTGTTAAGCAGTCAGGCATGCCCAGCAAGAAATATATAATTATCTGCAGAAACAAGGTAGATTCTAGCTGAATTAAATAGTGCAACTATGACAGAATGTGATTATTCCCATTGCCAAATATGATTTTATACTAAAAGCTAAGTTCAGAGAAAGTTAAGTTTCTGAAATTTAGCTTTTATAGGTAATACTCAGATGTCTTTTCTTTCTTGCCACGTAAAGAGCAGGAGTCTGATGTGTGGATGAGGGACACCCTCCCATTGAGTCATGAGGCTCAGAAAGGACACCCTTGCTTTCTAAACTCTTCAGAGAGAAGTCTAGGTATGGCTAGGTCCAGTCTTATTCCCAGACATGATCAGCAGTTTATGTCTAGAGGATTATATATATATATATAAACACATGTCAGAGTCAATGTTTGCCTGTCAGAGCCCCTGAAGGACTTACACTGAGACAGTTTTGCAAAGTTGAAACTAATAGAAAGTTTATTAAAGTGTCAGATGTGACGAGTTCAATATTGCTGTTGATAAATGTACTTGCTAAAATAGAGGTAATATATTGTTATAATTACAATGCTAGCAAAACACTATCCTGGGCTTTCTCACCAGAAAGCTGAAATCTCAAATGCTTACCAAGAAGTCATCCTTGTCTTTGCTGGAACACAGCCCGTTGACTACCTCTTCTGGGTCATCTTCTCTCCCCTCTTGTGGGTAACCTTCTCAATACTCCTTATACCCTGATCTTATCTGTTCCCTCCTGGGGTGACAATTAACATGATTTGAGTGGAGAGCCAAGTACTGTAGTTATATATATGTTTAGCATGTATTCTTTTCATCAGAAGACTTCAGGTTGAGACTTTTCATTAAAACAGGGAAACAGGGTTTATGATACACTTCTGTCATAAACAATGCTTGTTTTCTTGTTTGTTTGTTTCTTCCCCCCATTAGCTAGCTTTGCTTTTTTTTTTTTTTCCTCTTTAGATTACTCCTTACTACTCAATGTTTGAGGCAAGCATAATGTATTCTGCAATTTATTACTTTTGTTTTGTACTATATAGAAAGTCTGTCCTGAGAATGAGAAGTTCAAAGCCCTTCCTAGATTTTTGTATAGCTGCTTATTGTCTGGACCTTTAAAGATATAGTACAGAAAACTGAATTAATTTTTTTCTTGTAGGTTGCCTTATAGCAAGAATTTTAAGAGGAACTTAAAATTAAACTAAACACTTCTCAGCATCTGGACCATAATGATTAATAAACTTTGTCCTGGTTTCAGCTAGGAGTTTTCACAAGAAGCCAGGACAGGTGAGTCGAGCTGGCCACAGGTGTATTCCACACCATGGTGAAATCATGCTTACCATAAAAGGGGGCTAGTCAGTAACAGGTGGATCTATGTGGCTCTGGGAGGGTCTGAGAGTGGGCTGAGAGTGTGGTAGAACACTGGGTTGGTGCAGTGGCTTATGTTATCACTACTGTGTATATTCTAAGTCCTGTTATTTCTCACTCCCTGTGCTGTCCCAGTAAAAAGTTCTTATCTCAACCCATGGGATTTGTCTTCATCTTCTGATTCTCCTCCCCATCCCGCTCTGGGAGTGGTGAGCAAAGGGGCCATTTGGTGCTTAGCTGCTGGCTGCAGCTAAACCACTGCAACTTAAAATTACTATTTTTTTCCCTATTGTTTTCCCCTTTCCTTAATGTTTGTATTTGAATAAAGGTGGAAATATTTTTGTATCTTAATTTTTCAGATCAGTCATAAATATATGATGTTTCTTTTCTTGAAAGATACCAATTTTAGGTGTTCCTGAGGCAGAACTCCTTTACACTGACAACTGTACATAATCAATTTTTTCCATGAGATGGATTTTTAAGTAGACTGTAGCACAAAGGTGTCATAAATTTAGAGCAAAATATGGATTTATTAACAAAAATTCTGTTGCTCCACCACAGTACTCTATGCATCAGTTCAACTTCCTCCTTTCTGAGTTAAGGTATCATCTGAAAATCCTACTTTTTAGCTACAACTATTTTCTATATATATGTCTTGTGTCATTTTTGTAACTGTCAGATAAGGGGGTTATATTTGCCCCTTAAGATTTCTTTTAAGTTGCCCAAACAAGATACTACTTCACTCTTTGAAAGCCTTCTAGATTCTGGACACCCAATTAATATCAGATGACATGATTTCTTATTCTCTCATAAATATTTTGCAGTCCATGGAAGAGAAGTCAATTTAATGGTTTATCTCTTCTGCTATTCTCTTCTACTCTGTATCTTATTCCATCTTGAAATTTTCAACTTCATCCTTCACTGATCTCTTATTTTGCAGTGTTCAAAATCTTTTTGGAAATGTGGTTAACATCTCTTAATACACATATCTATTTCAATTTTCTCTTTCCTTTCTAATATCCCCTTTATCTGTTCTACTGTTTTTCATCTTTCACCTCAGTTTTCTATTTCATATCTCTCTGCATTTTTAATATCCTTTTTGTCTGTCTTAGCATTCTTCTCAAGGTCTGAAGTAAATTCTTAATGTTCCTTTTCATTTGATAGCTATTAAAGGAAGATTTATCTAGTAATTTAAGAGAATGCTTATTTCTGTTAACTTTATAATTATATGATATTAAGTTACTCAACATAACCATATACTGTAAACTTTTTAATTCACTAAACGTTTCCTGTTGGTTCCTTCCTAAATATCATTACATGTATTTTTAAATCATCCCTTCAGATATGTCCTGCTTGAAATTTGACATTCTTTCTGCTAGTTACTTATGTCTGATGGAAAAAAGATTTGGCCAAACACAAATCAATTTAGCATTTCAACTATTTTTGGTTTATATACTGCATTCACTATGAAAATTACAAGTTTTACTTGAGCCACTTTTCCTTGTTTCTAGGACACATTGCTTCAGCTTCCCTGCTCCCTTTCAAAACTCCCAATTTTAATATATCCATCTTTCATGTTTTCATTTTATACTATGTCTATTCCAATAAATGTCTGTACTCCTAAAGTCAGTCATAACCTAAACTGTATTATCTCTATAAACTATCAGTTCTTATCTGAAGATATCGTAGTCTTCTTTATATTTTATAGCATTCAATTCATAATTCACCTCCATTTGTCATTCATAAGTATATCTGCTCTTTCTATGACACACTTCATATCATTCTCCCCCATTGTTCAGTCCATGTAACAGTTCTGCCTTGAGTTCCTTAATGGACTATTGTATAACTCTTGAAATTCCTATTTCTATATGAGTACCTTTCCTTATGAGGTTTCTCTCACATTGTAGCTGACAATGTCACCTAAAATCTTCCTCCAAATCCTTGTGCCAGTGCATACACTGAATGGTTATGCAGTTATGTTTATTTCTTGGTTAGATACTTGTGTTTATAAAGCTAGTAGAGTTTCCAGTTCTCCTCACCGAGGTACCCTTGAGGACTTCAATCTGACCTGTTCCTTTCCAGTCCTGAAAAGACTTACGCATGCATAATCATACAGATATGTATACTAGTACTGAAACTAGTGTATAAATTATGCATACGGCTTTGCAGGATCAACAACATAATTCTTACATCTGCCAAAGGACCTTCACATATACTCGTATGCTATGTAAAACATTGTTTACCTTTTTCCAGTGAGCTGCTCTAAACACAGCAACTTTCTAGCAGAACTATTTTAACACCTTCATAATTGTAAGCCCCAGAGAGGGAATACAGAGACATGGAAGTGTGAAGGCCAGTGTGATTTGCATGATGATCGCTCGTAGTTCTGTCTACTGAATTACATTGCTTTTTGGAATACGCTCATTATCTGTTTACATAAATTAAACCTGACTATTCATGAACTGGCATAAGCATTATAGAATATTTGTGTTTTACAGTGTGTGAATGAGCCTGTATTCTTGAAGGCTAAGTTTTAGCATAACAATCTCTATTAACATGTTTCCTCATACTTGTTTATAAGGGGGCAGGGAAGTCAGAAGAAAATTGAAAGGAATACTTACAGGTGAAAGTAATCAGACATTGTATAAGCAACACCAGCCAGATAATAAATCATAGGCAAGATCAGATACTTTGTAGTTACTTTCAAAAAATGTTGAAGCAAAAAGCACTTCAAAGTAAATGAGCTTCATGCAAAAATTTTAAGTATGAAAATTCCATACAAAAGAGTAATGTTACTACCACAACAGAGTATTCCAATTCTACTCTCCAGCTATTAGTATAGTAACGTCATTTGTATTTTAACAAGTGTCCACTTAATATCTGCATTCCGTAATCTTCACAGAGCCTTTAACATTTGGCTTATAGGTCAGGATCCAAATGATTGACTCTGACACAGCATGTCTAATCTAAACATTTTCTCAATAAACTATTCATCTGCATCCTAGTTGTACTGTGTTTCCATTCCTTACAGTCAAGACACCAAGACTCCTCAAATTGTGATTCTTATTTTAAGATTTTTTTTAATGTATTTTACTGTATAACTTTAACATAAATTATGTCTAAAACCTGAAAGCAGACCCTGGAATTCTGGACACAGTCTTGCAAGGCCCTCAGTCACTAAGAACACACCTCTGAACTTATTTTAAGACAGTAAGATAGTGTGTGTCTCATGCTAAAGTAAATATCTTTTCCGTTACTGTAAGCATTATCAAGATGGTCAGCTTGGGTGTGCTTCCCCAGGCCAGTCACACTTGTTGTGGTACAGTGCTATTCCTACTATGCCTGGATAATTTCTGTTCAGAGACAGTTTATGCCCAACAAACTCACCTCCATAAGAAAACAGCTTTATATACAACCTCATTTATGTTTCAACTTTTGTTCTTTTGAAAACTATCCAAACACATACAGCGAAACTACAATAATGGCAAAGAGTGGCAGGAACACTTTTAGCTGGTGGTAAATTTATAATTTTTTTCTACTGAGAGATGACATAAAGAGTAAGCACCTGCAAAGACTGATATGGTTTTTTTTTCCTCTTCCTACCTACTGTATCTCTGAGACTGCAGTAACCAGACTGTCTGGTCTGTTTACATATTTATTTTTAAGTCTGCAGTTATGGATTTGCCAGTTATCACACAGAACACAAATAACAATATTGATACTTTCTCCATGTTTGAAGCCTACTATGGATGCGGTCTCAAGTTTTTATATTTAAAATCAACCCTTAATTTATGTTCATATGGTGCATTTTAATTTATGACACAGAAAAAAAAAAAAGATATTCCGGAATCCATACTTGGAGCCTGGACCATTTAAATCACATGAGTCCTTGGCTGTTCACAGTTTGTTTAATCCAGAAGATATGTAGTAAAAAAGACTTAACCTACAGGAAGTAAAAGTAGAGGAAATGAAAAGGATCTAAGGAATGCACTACATATTGTAGCAGTGAGTGTTTACAATAGCTTAAAATCTGCTCTTCGACAAATACCAGTGAGTCAGTGAGTCAATTAATTGTGGCAATATAATTCTGATTTCTCTAATGATGCTACAAACTCTAAGAGACTGTTCAAAAGTGACATCTCAATTATCTATTTATACCTAATCTCCTTTCAAAGGGAAAAAAAAACCCACAACAAAAACAACTATGTTTATTAATCAAAAACATTTTGTTTGTAAGAAGAGAGTAAATTTTAAAAGAAGGTACGCAATGCGCCAAATGAAAAAAAAACAAAAAACAAAACCTCAAAACCTAAACCCCAAAAGCAATCCAGAGAGACATTTCCAGATATTGCTAGCTGGAAACACACTTTTAAATCTTAACCAATGGATAAATTAATTAGCCTCATTAATACTGTTCTAATGTCTTTTGGCTTCTGAAGGCCATGAATAAAGTTTGTACTTGTAACCAAATGTAGTTTAATTATAAAGAATATTGCATCAAGCACTCTTTAGAAATGAAGCCTATTTGATTAGGGTTAGTACCCCCAAAGAGCACTTTATGAAAAATCTGATTGCAAATCCTAACCCCCTTTTTATGCAAATAGTTATTGAGGAATTCAGCATCGTCTAAAATCCTAAGGGGCTCCTGTTCCTTCAAAAGCCTTTAAAAGCAAATACACTCAATGACTCAGGATGTCAGCCTTTCCAAAATTCAGTGTTAAACATTTCAGGAAGACAGACTAATCATATGTTTATTAACCTCTGTTCTGAAACCATCAAGGTCAGATACCTTTGTTGACTTAAAAGACTATTTTATAGACAAAGATTAATTGCTGTTTTGTGCTGAATCCTCTTGGAAAGCAGAATAAATTGACCTTAATTGGAAATATATCAATATTTTGTTAATGATGTGTCCTATGTATAGTAAGTCTATGCCAGGACAAAGAAAGTGTCTGCAGTTCCTACCTCCATACAGATATATTTAATGAAATTGTTTTAAATGGTGCAAAACAATAAAAAAACCCTTAATAGATTGTGGAATATTTGGTAGATATGTTTGGGGTTTTTTTAAATAAATCATTAATTAGGTTCAGTCCGGTGTTCTAAACTTTAAAAAATATCATTATGATTTAGATTAGTTGAAACCATGGATTATGTGCAATCGTATAGTGAGGTAAAGGTATTTGAATAGGCAATATGATGGTGACTGAGTGTAAATAAAAAGGAAGTTGATTACAGATTGAAAAAAAACAAAGTGGATACTGAAAGGCATTTGGGAGAGCTGTCAGTTTTAACAGGAAGATGAAAACATCTTTCCAAAATATGAAAACCATATTTTCTTAGTATCATGCTGTTGTAAAAACAAGGCCAAAACAACCTAACAGTTTCCACTCAGAAAAAAATCAAAACCAACCAAAAAACGAAAAGCTCAGACGAATAATTTGGTGAAAAAGATAAAAAATATTATATGCTGATGGACTACTGCAGTATTGAAATGTTTATTTACTAAATGGGAATGTCACATTAATATATAGACTTATTATTACAAAAGAGATGATAAGCCCAAGAAAGAGTTAAGATTGAAATAATTTTGTTTCAGAAAAGAGCTTAGCATGATAATGACACTTATGAAGATATGAAGCTATGAAGCTATGAAGATATCCCCTTTTTCTATTTACCATTTCTCTGAATAGTAGTAAATGAGCATGCAACAAAGATGAAAAGCAAAATATTTAATACTGATCAAAGGACTGTATTATATACAAAGCATAAACAGCCTACTATTACTGTGAGTTGTCACTCAGACAAAAAATTTACCAGGATTCCGGAGGAGTAAATAATAAGATCTGTGGCTCTTGTAAGCAATAAAATGCGTGCCCATTGAAGGACATGATAAAACTGCTTTTAGCTTCATCA
>VZTU01006151.1:18000-36258 GCA_013400835.1 Zapornia atra | reverse complement strand
TGTTATCCTTGTAGTGGCGGGTTTTGTATATCCATGATGACTGAAGTATAACATAAGGCTAAGTGATAAAAATGATGTTTTCAATTCTACATTCTGTGGCCATGTCTGTACAGATTCCTGCCAACATACTGGCTCTCCCTGTTCATGGTGTGGACTGTCTGGATAAAATCCAGTCATAAATCCCGTCTTAGATCCATAAAGCAGTATTAGCATATCTAAGCCCAGTAAGAATCAAGACTTTTTTTGTAGACATCAATCTCATTGTCTCATTGTCCAGGCTGCCCTCAGAGAAAGAAATTCCTTTGAACAAATTATATCTAATGAAGAAAAAGACCATTTTATCCAGCACTACCTTGGCAAGACAGCTTTGGCAGAGAGAGAAGGGGTTGGTGGTCATGGGCGCAACATGACTAGACAGCTTTTATAGGAGACGAAGATACAGAAAGGAAGAGGAAAGGGTGGGAAGCTGACAACATTCCAGGAACCTTGATTTTAGACAAAGATAAGTTTATTTGAACCTAACAGACAGCTGATTCTTAGAGTTCACTGAAACTTTCTGAGTTTTTCCAAAGCATATTTTCTGCAAGGTATACTCTGAAAACACTTCCAAAATACCAAACTACAATATCAGAGATAAATGAACTTAGGCAAAATTTCTCCAAAGCTTGCACAGGGAGAATAATACTAATACTTAAGTTAATGAAAAGTAGTATTTTAGTGGAAGAAAAGGGTGGAACGTATTCACAGAACATCACATATCGCAGTTTGCAAAGGAAAATTAATTGCTATCTATTGACTGTAAATCCATTTACATCACCTGATGTCATTAAGGATCACATGACATATTACTTATGATTACACTAAAGTAAAATCATACAACACTGACAATTTGTAGCTTAATGTCATGGTTGAGAACCAGAAACACAAAATAACGTGTTTTCACCTTTGTGTACATACTGCAAAATTAGAAAAAGGTGTCCATGGATTAAGATTTTATTTAGCTGAGTTGCCTACTGTCATTTGTTCATTGTTTTAGTCAGGCTAGTTTAATCACCCATTGGTTATGATTTTTTTTTTTCCCCTTGTTTTTTTTCATTGAGATGTACAACAATGAAGAGTCCAGTCTTACTGGTAGTCACTGAAAGGTTTGAAAGCTCTGAAACTAATGTTTTGTCTTATGAAGACTAATGCATCCTCCTACTAGGTCAGTGATTAGAAAAATTAAAAAAAATATCCCTGCTCCTAAGTCTGCATTTATTTATCAAATGACTTTTCCCAGAATGATTTCTTCTACTTGAAGGTCCATCCCATAGAGAAGTGATATTCCATTTATTTATTTGATAGCACTGGATATGTAGTCCTTTATATCTCAAATTCTCCATTAAGAATTCATGCCATATAGGAATTCAACCATACCATGCTTCATAACAAATATTAAAAAAACGCTCGCACAACTTATTCTGACTAGTGAGGAACGGTCATTGTAATTATTTTTGTAGGATGAGCAGAGCAACTTCAGAATGGCTTCAATTCTACCCATTGAAATATATTTTTTAAGTTTCTGAAGAAAAGTGTTTAGATCAGCATTTGGTAACGACGAAACTTGTCACACAGTAACAGGTTCCTAAGACGTGCCTATGCTCTTAAGTACTTTTATTTAGTCTTTATTTAGTCAGATTACATATAGGTGTCTATCAGGAAGAAGACAATGAATTTTTAATAGTTAAGTAAAAAGATATAATTTTCTGGTTTTGAATCTTCATCTTCCAAGGTCAATTATGTTGTAGCCAGTTACTGAAAGCTGGCAATTTCTTTCAGCACCCAACTGGTATTCATAATCCAAACAATTATTTTCCTGTCAAGAGAATAAAAGAAACAGGTCACCTTTGATTCCATGGTAAAAATGAGACTTGTCACTCAACACTGGAAAAGAAGTTAAGCATTGCATTCTTCAACATCTGGAGATTACTATTTGTTTGTTTGTTTATTTATTTAAGAAGAGTAAAAGTACATTTCTTGCCTCATAAAATAAGCATGGGTTTTCATTCAAGATCATGTTACCATAATAAAAAATATATGTTTTCACTGGAAACACCATTTAAACTTCAGTTTGACAAAGATTTATCCGTGTGCTGTATATTTTTTTCTGCGTGTGTTTTGTTCTTCTCTCTAGTTTGGTCATTCACAATTAATAAGGGAGCAATCATCATGTTATATTGGAATGTTCTCCAATCTTTCTATGATCACTACTGCGAATATTTTACTCCCACTGTGAGCAGAACTAAATGTCTGCCCATATACACAGAACATACAGATATCAAAATCTCTGAAATGAGATATAAGGCTAATTCTGTTATCTCCAGAAATTTGAATAAAATCAATGTAAATGAAGTTACTCTGCTTTGCCCAAATATCAGAGAAAGCAGAATTGGCTTGATTATTCCAAATCACTTTTCAGCATGTGAAAAATGTTTTAAAGGAAAGCTCCATTTAACACCTGAATACAGGATACTGTAATAAGAAATATCACAACTAAATCTTTCATTTACCAGAATAGAAATTGACATTGTAGTAAATTTACTTCTAGAACTTCTTAAGTAGAGATAAACAGTTTGTTGCTAGGGTCAGTGATTTGAATGGAAGACTAAAAAGAGAGAGTGACTTGGAAGCTGAATTCAGTCAAAAGTTTTATGTTCCTGAGTCTCAATATTATTCTGTGAAATATGGTTAAAGATATCGCAAAAATATTGAGAGGTGTAATAATTAGTTGTAATGCATTTTGGAGTATCAGAACAACCTATTAACTTTACCCTAATAATTTGCTGGAGTTCCAAGGGGACATTAAACATGACCCACATTTTCAAAAAACAACTTCTTTGACCTTGGGAATAGAGTATAGTTTTGTAAGATGGAAAATGTAATTCTCTTTCATATCCTTTGTTGATATGTTAAATCACATTATTATTATTATTACTATTATTATAGTTATCATTATTATCATTATTATTATTATTATGCTTCTGCTCCTTCTGTAAAATGCAAGAAAGTTCCCTAGTACAATGTTCATTCTACTGACACAGACAGGCAGTATACTTTAGTATTTTCCATGGAAACACTTCTTGAATCAGATTTTTAAAAAGCTAATTTCTGCTTATATTTCCATGGTTTGTCCTAAACCCTCCAGGATATAGCTGATCATCTGCTTTCTCTGTGTACATTTGTGTGCATATGGCAGTATGTTGTTTGGTCCTTATAATGTGTAATTTCTGAAGTTCTGTTTAGTAGTGATTTATGGGTTCTTTAGTAGCAAGTTAGAGGTTAGATAAGTGGAGATTGAGATAGATAGATTGCAAACTCAGAGAACGAACAGTCCCCAGAGGGTTGTGATCAATGCCTCCAAGTCCAGTTGAAGGCAAACCAGTAGAGTGTGCTCCAAGTGTCAATCCTTGACTAATACTCTTTAACATCTTCTTTAACAGGCAGAGGGGACATTCTGCAAGTTGACAGATGTTGCAAAACCGGGAGAGGAGACTGAAAGACTAGAAGGTTGTGCTGCCATTCTGAGGGACTTGTTCAGCCTGAAGAAAAGGCTCAGAAGGATATTCTCATTGTGCACAAATACCTAATGGGAGGGAATCAAAATGAGTAAGGCTCTTCTTAGTAATGTCCAATGACAGGAAAAGAGTCAATGGAGACACACACACACACACACACAAAGTTTGAAATTCCATCTGAACAAAGTGGGGTTTTTTTATTGTGAGGGTGGTGAAACACAAGTGTTGTCTGTCTAGAGAGGCCGTGGAATCTCCATCAGCCAATGTGCACTAGTTGACTCGGCTTGAGTAGGATTGGACTAGTTGATCTCAACAGGCCTTTGCCAACAAAAATCATTCCATAACTTCATGAATTTCATACTGTAATCACACTAAAGTGTCTACACTGCTGGACAATACCAGACTGAAATGCTGCAATGTAAAAGTACCATCTTCCATATATTATGCTAACCTTGCAGAAGATTCCTGCCCACAGCTTGTTACTGAAAAATATATATTAATATTACTGATATTTTAAGTAGATTGCTTCTAACCACATGCACTTCAGTCGGCTTATTTTAATAGCCAAAATGTATAAATTATCCCTTTGTGAAGCTAAGACCTAAATATGTCCACTGAGATGATTCTGTACTATGACAAAAGATAATCTTCCTAACTGTGACCATGGTGCCAATCAATTTTAAGGTTGCTACAGTACAGCCTTTCATAAAAAGGAATCAGAGAAGACCTTGGTATATAGCGAGAAATTACTTGTAGCATCAAACTAATATAATTATGTAAATGGTTTTAATATGTTTGAAATTCAGCAGAGGAAAATTAAACAGGATAGATGTCAGCTATATTGAACAATTTTTCAGCTTTTCTCTATATGAAACTGAGGTCTGTTTCCTGCTCATGGGTTTTGGTCTTTTTTCCCCATTTTTGCACATTGGTCATGAGTTTCATTTTTAGATATATTTGCACTATGCCTTTATCAGTGCATATCAGTGCATCCTTCCATACTTTCTCAAATAGGAGATACATACATTAAATGATAAAGAAATATCAGTTAAATCCCCCCCCCCAAAATAAAAAATAAAACAAAACAACCCTACAAAAAACCAAACCGCAAACAAATAAACAAAAATCCCCCTGGAAAATATATACCAAATACTTACTTCAGACCTGTAGCCACAAGTCTGTATCACATAGTCAGCCGTGTCTGCAAAGCAATTCTGAGAACATTCTGATCAAAAGCTTTACATATCTCCATTGCCAAAGGGATTAATCTGGAATCCATATGATTTACAATATTTACTAATGGATGACTAAGTTCTGACTGAACATGAGGAAAAAACTTTACTGTTATGGTAACAGAGGACTGGAATGGACTGCCTAGAGAGGTTGTGGAGTCATCTTCTTTGGAGATATTTAAGGTGTGCCTGGACACGTTCCTGTGCAACCTACTCTAGGTGGTCCTGCTTTATCATGGGGGTTAGCCTAAATGATGTCCATAGGTCCATTCCAACTCCTACCATTCTGTGAATCTGTGAATCATCCTTGACTAGAAGACTACAGTCCTCTTAGACTGATATTGAATTTGTTGCAGGACAGAATAGCATATATTTTGGTGATATCTTGAAGGTATTGTTTGGGGGTTGGACTGGATGGTCTCTTGAGGTCCCTTCCAAACTCTACAATTCTGTGATTCTAGGAAAAAGCACAGATCCTAGATCTTAGAACTTAGTCCGGGGAGTCTGTTACTTGCTTTTCTCTTTCAATGATTGTAAACATACCTGTCTTCTAACTTGTTCTTCACAGGTTTACCTGATTCTGAAATGCTGACAGCACTATTTTTCCACCAAATCCTGAAAAGAATACTAAGAAGTATTAAAAACATAGTAGAATATACAGGTATTTTCATACACATCATATTAGTAAAAGACAACAATGTGTAGTCCAGATGAGCAAGGGACCTATACATTCAGAAGACACATGTTAATCAACTGAAGAGCTTGCATACAACTTGCAAAAGCAGAGTTTACACTGCTCTAATTCAGAGAATTTTACTGTGATTGCGTGTTTAATCCTTACTAAGGATTATTTGAAGTTAATATATTAAAAATACAGGTGATTATGGACATCAAAAAGAGTAAATAAATTGCTGTCAACATAAATATAACATAACTTGATGCCCAAACAGAGACCAGTGACCAGTAGCATTCCTTAGGGACTCGCACTTTTTAACATCTTTGTTGGTAGCATGGACAGCGGCATCAAGTGCACTCTCAGTAGGTTTGCTAATGACAACAAGCTGTGTCATGCAAACAGGTTAGAGGGAAGGGATGCCATTCAGAGGGACCTTGACATGTTTGAGAGATGGGCCTGTGTGAACCACATGAAGTTCAACAAGGCTAAGTGCAAGGTCCTGCATATGGGTCTGCACAATCCCAAGCACAATTGGAGTCTGGGCAGATAATGGATTGAGAGAAGATCTGAGAAGGACTTGGGGACTTGGGTATGTTGACTGATATAAAGTTCAACATGATCCAGCAATGCATGCTTACAGAAAGCCAACAGTATCCTGAGCTGTATCAAACCCAGCATGACCAGGATGTCAAGGGACGTGATTCTGCCCCTTTACTTTGCTCTGGTGAGATCCCATATGGAATACTGCGTGAATCTCTGGGTTCCCCAGTACAAGAAAGACATTGAGCTATTGGACTGAGTCCAGAGGAGGCCAGAAATATGTGAAGACGGGCTGAGAAAGTTGGGTTTTTTCAGTCTTACAAAGCGGAGGCTCTGTGGAGACCTTATTGCAGCCTTCCAGTACCTGAAAGGGGACCTACAAGAAAGCTGGAGAGAGACAGTTTAAAGCACATGTAGTGGTAGGATTAGGGGTAATGTGTTTAAAAAGTTAATATGCTAATGAAGCATTTGCAGAAATATATTAAAAAATGTTTTCTTCTATGATTTTGGAAAACAAAAGCAAAAAATAGTAAGAGATGTATGTTATTAGAGTCTGGGTGAACTATGGGATTGTAACAAGAATTATTGTAACATAAGATTTCTGTTTTCAAGATTGTGCTTAGACTGAAAAGGAGTATCACAGATTGCAGCCTTTTAAAAAGACCATGAAAATTGTTCTTTGATGAATATTATTTGTTCAGGTTCCTTAAAGTGGTACTGAAGAATAAACTGATCTGAGAATCAAAGTAGAAGAAATAATAATTTTTAATATCTTTAGTGGTGAGTAGCCCTTGCAGCTCCTTTCCCATTTCAACACTCATATAAGGGTCATGGAAAAACATAACTCACTAGACTGCTGAGTTATAAGTGGCTGTTGTACATAGGTCTATAGTGCAAGGATAATCACGAATGATGTAAGGCAATGCCACTGAAGATTGCTGTGATGCTAACTGATGGTATTCTATTTTATTCAAGGCTTAGGGATCAGTAAAACATCATGATTTTATCTTGAATGGATATTAAAAGCGAAAGAGGAATTGACAACTTCTGTCAGTTAATTCATTTTGAAATATCATGGCCCAATTTTCTTCCTTCACTCCCACTTTCTCAGCTGCACCTTTCTGCTTCCTGAAATTCTTAGTGAGAAAAAGCATAGACAGAAAGTTCTGTGAATGTAATCTGTAGTAGGAGTGTATCTCTTGTGGTACCTTGGCATGCCATTTACCATCTGCCACAGCTGTGAATCTCAAGGCAAGGTTTATTCCTATGGACCAGGCACCTTGTGCAGTAGAACTTGACTTTCCATGGACTTTTCACAGACAGGTACTTTACCTCTCATACAAGCATCTCCATATCTTGCCCCCCACCCCCTTCCCACTGGGGAAGAATTTAGCCTCACTGCCCTCCCGGCGTTGCAAACTCATTCACTTAGTGTATCTTTGAGTTGCCGGTGGCTTATTTAACGTATCTTCTCCTTCTGCTTTCCCAATGCACTTGCGAAAAAGATGACACATTGCTAACAGCAGGGGTGGCAACCATCTCTCTGGATGCCACTGATGATCAGTGCTGTGCATATAACCCTACGACACCTTTTTGCCGGCACAGTGTTTGGGATTCAACTGTATTGTATTGCTAGGTGCTTAGTAAAATATATGCCTTTCTAGCCTGTAAGCAGCATGCCATAATGGAAAAGTTCTCTAATTGGGAAGTGGAGCCAGGAGAATGGACGACATGGACGCAAGGGATAGAAGCTTACTTTCAATGCATACAATGCAATTACTTTGTCTCTGTAGACATAGGCATTATATAATATTCTCCTCCTCTCTATTATGATAGACTTCCTTTCTTTTACTCACCACTTTGCATTAACAGAATGAATTTGTATTTCATGCTTAACAGTATTATTGTCTTTATACATAGCACCATGTCTAGGGTTTTCTGCCTCAAGACTTGCTTAAATAATTAATTTCTTTATAATATTATGAAGAAAATTTATTCAATGCAAATAATGTAAATATATTTTTTCAGCTACTAGCTTCCCTCGGCAAGTAATAGAAAACATCTAACAATGTCATCTGGGAAATTAGTACATCTGGAAAAACTGTAGAGTGAACTGATATATGCTTCTTACCCTAACATGCATAGAAGATATCTCTCCCTGTATGGAACCACAATGTATAGTTTCCATTGCAATATTTGTTCCTGTCACAAAACACAGCAGAAGCCTCTCTTGGTTTGAAGTTTTGGTATGTAGGGAAAAAAAAGGTTTTTTTATTTTGTTCTGGGTTTTTTGTTAAAATAAAAATCTAAATAATATTCCTTTTACCACTTTCCCTAATTTAAGGAAAAATATTTACAATCATGGTGAATTGACTTTGATGTCGACTAGATCAAATTTGATTTTCTATAGCTAACACAATCCCATATACAAGACCATCAGTTTATTAACCTATTTCTATAATTTTACATCCATATACTCTTATATTCTAAAGAAAATAAATTCCACCAATTCTTAAATGCTGAGATAAATTTTCTTAGACCAGCATAATGCGTGCACAGATCCACTTTCACTTTTGGTCTGCAAAAGAACAGCAAACAAAGAACTTAGAGTTGAAAAATAAACCACCCCTAGAATAAACCGGTAAGACATATAATTCATGAATTAATATTTTTACAAATGCAAGTCTTTGAGAATAGAGAAAAACTGTAAAGGCATTCAATTGTGTGTGTGTGTGTGTTTAAATTTAAACTATGCCTCTAAAACTAATGGTTGTGGTAAAAGGTGTGCTTTCCTATGTGTTTTCAGACATTAACCTAGAATTTTGCAAGTATGCTTAGAATTCTATGTAATAAAAAAGATGTGCTACTCAGCACATCTGGATGAATGATGTTAAGCGATTTACACTGAGTCCTTAACCACTCCTTGACAGAGTGACAAAAATTCAGCATAGATCTAAGTGGTTGCAATTCCAATGATTTAACTTACACCTGAGATTAATTTCATTTATTGTCTCACTTACGCATGGGCTGAATGAATGACTTCATGACATCAAAAAAAAGCACTTTACTTACATAAACCTCATTCTGCGAACATTGACATTCTGTGTATTGCTCACCAAAACTGGTTTTGTGGACAGACTTGCACAGGTATAAAGAATTTTTTTTTTTTTAATTTTGGGGTTTTTTTGGTTGTTGGTTTTTTTTGGTTTTTTTTTTTTTTTAAAGCCAGGAAGTCAAAATCAAACCTTATATCACACCTTTAAAAGCATTTTCTGTAGTTTTCGGGATGTAAAGCCCACAAAGGTTTGTGATGAACACTTATCGTGGTCTGCGAGGCAACATCAGCAATATAACACTTTCTCACCCCATGAACATTTATGTTTTATTTTGGTGAAATTCTCAGATAATTACCTATTAGTTTCTCAGCCTCTATAGAAATGTATGGGTTCTTTCATGTTAAATTGTAGAACCTTAACATGAGTAACATATTTTTTTTCCTTCTGTAAGCTCCTCAACTTAATGAAATGTACAAAAAATCTTTAAATAAAACAGAAAGTAGAAAGGTGCTATCTATTACTTTTTCATTTTAATATTTCATAATACTTTGTTTAGTATGTTTCAAACAGAAAAGTGAACAAAAACAACCAGCTACCACAGGTCTCAAAAATGTGGAGAAGCTGCAGGCTTTAATTGTTTCTGTGCCATGATGTGAAAGTACTATTAATGTTAATGAAGATAGGTTATCTGTAAGTCTTATGGAAGACTTGTTTAGGACTTGGTCAGTCTTGATGTGAAATTGAGATCATCATGAGTCATTTTATTTTCCTCAGGGCCCTTTGAAATCTATATAAAGTGAGCAATTCCAAGTTTGCAGTCAATGGGAAAATGTCTGTTTATTTCATTTTACCCTATTAAGAAAAAATATAAGGACTGGGTAAACTTTTCTGTTTCACCTTTCTATGACCAGTTACATGGTTTGATTGCCTAATCACTATGAAAAATTACCTGTATTTCTGCTAGTAGCAGTACACAAGTTCTAAATTAATCCAGAAACAAAACATTTGCCTACTATTGCATGTCTCCGAGTAACTGCTCAATTAGCTCACAACACTGATGTGCAGTATGGGTGTCATCAGAACATCTCCAGTCAACTCTCCAAAGACTTGAATTTCAGCATCTTGCAGGGAACAAACGAACTTAATTGTCGATGAAATAACAATGACATAAAGAGTATTAGTTTATTTGATGGAACTGCTTGTTTATAGTTTCATGGCTTTGGGGTCCTTTTTTTGCTTGTTAAGTATTCATGCAACAATTTTTTATTGGAACTTGAGGTGGATCAGACCTACTCAGCAAATTATTGACAAATATTATTAACCTAATATATTTTTCCCTGAATCTCTGCTGGTACTGAGAGTCCATCTTTCATCTGTGACTAGCCTTTGCATTAAGATCATAATTTTTCTCCAATATCTTCATTATGCTTTATTTAATATTTTTACTTTTTTTTGTTAATTGATAATCATGCTTCCAGGTTTTTTGGTGGCACAGTCACAGATCCAAAAATTACTCTCATCTGGAAGCACTGATATAAGGTCTGCAAGGCTATCATTGATGTAGTATCTAATTCAATAACTCCAGGCTTAGAATAGCCTGGAGGGCTCAGTGGTCTAAGCAGTGTCCTTAGTTCAACAACGTTCTCTCAGCAGAAAGGGCAGACACTGTTGAAGAATGTACCACTTGGCAAATTGCCTGCTTAGAGAATGTAGAGATATGTGTGGGGGAAAAAAAAGCAATAAAAATGTCAGAAAAACTCAAAACCCAAATTAAGTTGTGTTATCTGATTTCAGTGTACAGTTTATTCAGACCTAGGAAGCTCTAGCTTGTTAGTAGCTTGACACTTGTGTTTGACAATGCAGCTGATTTGATAATGAACTGATGCAATCATGGTTTTCAGGATTACAAGTAAATTCCTGAAGTTAATAATTTAAGTCTTTACCATATTTAGCTCCTCTTTTTTCATGTAGGATTTCCATGGAATAATATCAAATATGTGCATTATCTATGCAGACAGAAATACTTTAGAGCATGCCCAGTGAATCAGGAATCTTTATAGATGATCTGTATATGCAAAATGTTTAATAAATTTTTAATAAAAAACCATATGTTAACATTATGCTTTCCAACATCAGGTTTGCTATTTGTGTGCTGTGTAGCACCTATACACAGTCTTTTTCTTGAAACTATCTAAGTTTCTTAGGCCATCCTACTCCAAAATTCCTGAGCATGCTTTTAAAAGCATGTCACCACGCACCTTCAAATGCTCAAATCTTACACTCTACACAGCTCTATTTATGATACTGGACTTGACTGTCATGAAAATATGAAACCTGGAAGAATGGAAACTCTGTGGTCCTTGATATTGGGGCTGAAAGAAATTCACATTTTCAGTTGACTCCTGCACAAAAAAGCTTAACCTTGTGGTAGAAAAAAATAAAGTATGTGAGAAAGGAGATTAGATGTGTGAAGGAAAGCAGAACAGACAGTTATTATGGGGGAAGAAGAAAGGGGATCAGACAAGAAAACAAATAATTTCACTTCAGATTGAAAAATAAGCCCAAATATTTATATAAAGCCCCAAACATATCACTTTTCTCACAATGGATTTACGTATTCTCTTCAGCAGTTCCAAAACAGATACTTTTGCAAGTACTAAAGGACAGCAGCAAAAATAATGTCAGCTCCTGAGGCACTGTGTTCTTTAGATTATCATGAGTAAAGAAAATATTTCTAGTATAAGTGTAAAGAAGTTGGTTTGATTAAAATCAACAACTGATGTATAACATGAAATTATAACTCACTTTAATTTGAGCTTCTAAATACAAGAGAAGCAAAAAAAGGTAAGCTTTTTTTCAGATACTTTACCTGTATTTGTCTATTTACACAAGAAGATCAAAACATGTCACATGTGCAACGTATTTTCATAGCTTACCTGTCAAATAGAAAAATATTTTAAATATAATAAGCATTGTTGGCTGGCTTTTAATAAACAGATAAATTGTTACTGTGTTTTCAGAAAGGAATGCCTGTGAGAAAACATAAAAATTTATGAGTACTCAGAAATATGAAGAATATTTGGGTGAGAGGGGAATCATAGTGCCTAACAAATGCTTGCTTTTTAATGTTAGCTCATTTTTGCCTTTTTTTTTTTTTTTAGTTTAATTCTTTTTTATTTCAGAAAGAGTTCCAATGAAACTCCAACACACATAATTCTATAAGAAAACCTTTCTTCTTCACCTTTTCTAACACTAAGAAGCCTTAAGCTTATTTCCAGATCTGCAACTGTCAGATAACCTGGAGCAAACTACTTGACCTTTTTTTTTTTTTTTGCTTCTGCTTTTTTCCCTTAGTAAACCAGAGCAAATTACAATAACCTTTTAGTACTTTATATAGAATATCCATAGTTACAACAGCTGCTTTTTCTTTGTAATCAAGTGCCAGGTATACTCTGTTTTATTAAGTAGTATCTCTCAATACCTTTAGATTGAGAAAGGCAATATGATTTTAACGCAAGGTAGATAATATTTGCTGCTGACTCAAATAAATCAGTCATTACACTGTAATTGACACCTAAATAAAAAAATCTGAGTTTCAGATCTCTCAGTACTGTTTGGTTATATGCTAGAACAGTGCTTGATACCATTTTATCTACCTCTTTCAAAATCCTGACCAATTAAATAAGACATTTGAAAGTTTCTTTCACAAAAGTTTATTTATTTGTTTTCTATACAGGACTGGAAAATGAAAGGAGAACTTGAAGGCTTCACTAATGGTAACTATTCCAGTGTATCATGAATTCTCCTCTCTTATGTAAAATTTATGCTTTTTTTTACAATAGATTTAGAAATCTTGATGCTAAAGAGAAATGTTATGGAAAGAGTTGTCAGAGACCAACAAGTGAGCCAAGACTCCTGTGATTGCCAGCCATGTCCATAGTGACAATGCAGGTCTGAGACCAGGACAGACAGCCAAGTCAATGATACCAGAGCAGGGACAGCAAGATGCAATGCTGAGCAGAGGCAAGAAAACATACGTAAGGACCTGAGCTAAAATACAAGCAACCAAGCAAGGGAACAGAGACCCCACTTGAATCTCCCACAATGCTTTCTCACAGCTCATGTGTTTTCACAGCAGATACCAGGTAACATAGATATTTAGTAACATTTAATCAAACTGAAGTTATTGAAGCCTATGGGCCATGATGAAATGCACCCATGAGTGCTAAGGGAGCTTGCAGATGTCATTGCAAGGCCATCTTCAGTAATGATTGTTCAACCATGACAATTCAGAGAAGTAACCAAAGACTGGAACCTGTTTCCAGGTGCATGAAGGACAAGATGGCCATGAGGAACAGTCAACATGGCTTCACTAAGCGGAAGACATGCTTGACCAACTGAAGGAATTTCTGGGATGAAATGACTCAATTTGTAGATAAAGGGAGAGCAATAGATATTGTCTACCTAAACTTTAGTAAGGGTTTTGACACTCAAAGTATGGTCTGGATGAACAGACAGTGAATTAGATTAAAAATCGGGTGAACAGTTAGGCCCAGACTAATCAGTCATTGGTATTGTGCCTAGTCAGAGACCACCATTCTAGTGGTTTACTTCAGGAGTCAATACTGACCCAGGAGTCAATACAAAACACAGAAGTTTCCATCTGAACGTAACAAAAAATGTTTTTTACTTTGAGGTTGACTGTCAAAAGTTTCACAGAGATGTTTTGGAGTGTCCATCCTTGAAGATATTTAAAATCTGTCTGGACATATTCATGGTCAACCTGCTCTGAGTAAGCGTATGTGACCAGGGCTGTTTGATCAGAATACTTTCCGAGGTCACTTCCAACCTCAAAACCTTTGTGACTTCATGAGATGTAGCATGTCAGAGCTGACCTGGAGAAGAGTAAGACCTTGAAAAGCTTATCGGTGTGCTCAGAACCCTGATAAAAGAGGTAAAGATCAAGAATAACATTTTCAGGCAAAGTTTGAATACCCTTCAGTATGGGAAAATTATGTTAGTAGGGTAGAAAAATAATAAATGTAGGGTTACATAGGATAAAAGAAATATTTTTAATTAACATTTTTAAAATACTGCCTTTCCATTGCTTTTCTCCCTGTCAGTGTTGCCTGTAGCCTTGAAGCAACCTTGTCTTTTTTCTGCAAACAGGCTGTGAACCCCCATGTTTGGTCCAAAGCAAAGATCACACCAGTCAAAACAGCCAAAAACAATGAAAGAGTTTTTTTCCTCTTTTTTCATTCACCTCATTTAATTCTTCTCATCTTATATTAATTTTGCATAAATAAAGGCTGAAGTAGAATATAATTGGACTACTCCTTCTGAGTGAAACATAGAAAATCTGGAAAAACTAAGCACAGACTGTTCTTAAAGTAGACGGTCTAGACAGAAGACAGCAGCTCTCATTGACATTTTTGCTTTCCAGACCCTGAAGCTTTATCTTGCAGAAATTCCACATTTCCCTTGAGAGAAGTTTTGTACCGAGACATGGGAGTTCAGCCAGTGAATTCATAGTCAATGAGTTCAGAGGAGTAATCGCCTTGGGTGTTTGAAAGCTTAGACAGCAACATTGATGTGCTGTTGTTTATCAGAATATGTCATCCATGCTAAGGCTCCCCTAAGCATTTTGGAGCACTCACAAGAGACAATGACCATGTATAAAACCTGATCTATAAGGGATGAAAACAAATACAGAGCAGAACGATGCCATTTAAATTCCACACACTGAAATTCCTTATGTTTCATGGCCGTTAGAGGGTCTTTTGGTAATTTAATAGACATAGTGATAGTAGTAAGGACAAGTGGTAACTGCATCTGTTCAATTTTCTCTCATCCAACTTACGGCTTGGACTCTAACATGAGTCACACAAATTCTGCAGTGCTTTATTTTCTGCAATTCTAGTTCCTTTAAATATATGTATATATTTTATTTTTTAAATGTTTTAAGTCAAGATGTGCTTTAAGTCAGTTCTAACATCTGTTGGAAGATGTTTTAAATAAGACTTCCTACTTAATTTGGTGCATCAAAGTCACAGACAAAAATGAACTGTGAGTGAATATGGTGCTTTCATACCATATATTCCCTTATATAAGCACTTACAGTGAGGGTGAACTGGAACTAATATTGTGCATAGGTGAATCGGAATTAATACTCTGAATGCTGTTGGACCCTGCTTCTGCAGGGGCAGAATTTAGGAAACAGAAGGTTTCCACTGAGAAACCAGCTATAAAGAGTCCCTTTAGCAGAACTTGCTTTTTCTGTGAGTTCTGAAGCAAGCAAATATGAACTTTACAATTATTCTTGCATCAGATTTTTTAACCTCATATGATAATTTCACAGCTTAATAAAGACTGAGTTATGTCTTCCATGTATTGTGTTAATACCTTTGCTGATGTTTATTCCAATCTCAATCACGCTATTTTCACAAGAGAATTCAGACAATGTAATTGGTCTTCAGATTTACAAAGAATGAGTTATTATAAGGCCGATAGTATCTAGTATGCAGAAGCACTTCCACTGAAACCAATGCTAAATTTAATGGTGGGATATTCTTAACATAGATGGTAGTATGCCAGTTATTACAACATAGCATTTTACATCTAAGTCAATTGAGCCCTGTAACCGAGCAAAAGCTGCTAACCTACAATGTAAAAATTTAGATGAGTGTTCTACTTTGCGAATCAGGTTACTCACCTGACATAATGTAACTTGCTGCTACTTTGTAACTTGCTTAACTCTACCTGTCTGTCCATAGAAAAGAATAATTTCCCTAGAAATAAAAATGTATTAATCGTATTTCAGTCACATTGCATTCTGACATCTTCGCTCAACAAATTTACAAATGGGAAAAACATGTCAGCTATGGAAACAGGGAAAACACAAATATGGACATCCAGCATCTATCATCTACATTTTTCTTTGTTATATATCTGTAATTTTGTGGTACCTCTGCTGTAGTTATAAGGTTTCTGATGGGTTTACTTCTACAGTTAGTAAAACCACAATTTGGATCTCTAAATGCAATGAAGTCATGTGTGACCATTTTTATTAAAAGTGTTCTTCCAAGTGTAGTGAACTTGAGAATGTTTCATTAACATTAGGATGCTTCTAATACTTTGAAAATATGTCTGTAAAGCATTGGCAAGAGACTACTGTAACAAAGGCAAGAGATACAAACATCTGTAGAGACCTGAAAGGTTAAATAAAACCCATTTTTCTTAGTCTGAAGAGATATTAAAATGGTATATATTTGCAGAAGATATAATGCAAAAGTAATAATAGATTCATAAACTTGTACTTGTACTTTAGGTCTTTGAAGTTAGAATAAATTAATCAGAATAATTAAAACATTAAGTTTCACCCTACAAAAACTTATATATTTAAAAAATGTAGTTTGTTAGGTGTCCTATGACATGAAAACATCATGACTTCTGTTTCAGTCCAAATATTATAATATACATTGAATTGGAATGTTTATGCTAACAGTTCATATAGCTATTTTGAAATGAGTTTGATAGCCCACATAGATACTTTAAAAAAAGAAAAATTGAAGAATTTATGTTTTATTTTTACAAACTACATCTGATCCCAAACCCCATTGGCTGACAGAAGTCACAATAAAAACCAGTGAATTTGCAGAGATCTGCAGTACAATCTGAATTTATAGATTAGAAATCGTAAATAAGCACATAATATTAAAGTTGAAGTATGAATATATTAGAATTAAGAAAAAAAAAAAAAAGACATGTACTTGATTTATCATGTTTGCTCAATTATCTCCAGTAATTTGGGGTCAAATCTGAAGATAAAACGCTAATAGTTGAATGAACATTTTCATTCAATTTCTAAAGAAAGTTGGAACAAAGTGCAAATTTCTCCTCAGCCAAATCATCAAATGAATATTTGGTATTATATAATGCTAGGAAAAAGTTTCACTACATATGCCTTGTATTTCTGAGAATTTAATTTCTTCTCTCAGAACCAGATGGATAAGGGACTCATTTTTTTTTCTTTTTTTTAATTTTTAATTTTTTTTCTTGCTACACTTCCAACCATAATCCTACATTTAAAAACAGTATTGAGAGGCTTAAGATTAATGACATGATTTTCAAAACTTAATTGGACACAGACCTAAGCAACCTCAGGATCTAGGTGATCCTGCTCTGTGACAAAGCATTGGAATATGCGTTCTCCAGACCCTGAATCATTATGTAATTTTCTATCTATTTTTAATGAAATATTTCTATACTTACTCACATCTATGGGTCTAAAAAGCCATAATCACAACATTTAGAGATAAGAATACAGGTATATCCTCACCAATTTTTTTTATATTTTCTAAATCTAGTAAGTTTGGTCAGCTTTTACCCTTATGGTTTTGTGGTTTTGTCCTCCATTTCTGTGCTAATATATTAAATAATAAAACAAATGAGAATAAGACAAGAACCTAGGATGGCTCTGCTTTGACCACAATGATCTTATTTAGAATTAATTAGGCTAGAAATATCAGTTATAGATCTTAAAAATAGATACTATTTTAAAAAGGAAACTAAATCTTATTTTAAATATGTGAAATAAAATTATTATCTTGCTGATTTATTTAACCTCTTTCAACTTTGCTCTTACAATTCTAGTTGTTCTGTGTTGTTGTAAGCTATGTGTGTAGTAAACAGCTACCAAAATAAGTTATTTGGGACTATTTTTATGAATATAAATGATCCCAACTTTGGTAGAATAAGACAGAAGTTATTGTCCTTGGGATCACAAATTGTCTGTTTGATAAAAGTAAACGAATGTTTCATGTCACAGATTTCAGCCACTCATTTTTAAATTTCCTTCCTTCCTTCCTTCCTTCCTTCCTTTTTTCTCTTTCCCTCTCTCTATCTTTTTCTTTTTCTCTCTAAAAATCAAAGACAGCATGAAACCAAAGCACATTACTTGGCAGTCACAACTTCAGGTAAACAAAGCTAGTATTTAATTTGGTTTTTATTTCTTCCTTTAACTTTTAACCACTCCCGAGTCTCTGTTTTTCACCTACAGAGAGGAACTCTTCCAGTTTTACATTCAGCTTTCTGTCATCCTTCAGGGGAGAATATGGTCCCAGGAAGTCATTGGCAAAATGAGAAAGGAGATCATGGCATTTGAGTAAGATTTAATCACACTCTTTGTGCTTGTATTCCTA
>VZTU01006151.1:571-17961 GCA_013400835.1 Zapornia atra | reverse complement strand
AAAAAAAAAAAGGCAGGAACAAAGAACAATCCCCAACACCCAAAACCACTTTGTCGTGTGTTACAAAAGATTCAGTGCAGAAACAACTCAGTTGAATATGATCAGTTTATGGAAAATTCTTCTTTGGCAACAGAGGAGCTCTCACAATAACTCATATGACTCACCTCCAGGTGTTTCTTTTCATTTAAACAGCTTGATTTTAGGCTTTCCTTCTGAGTTAGGTCCTTATAGTGTCCTGAAAAATTTCATCAGATAAACTGAACGAAATGTATTAGCTTGCATGTCACCTTGCATCAAGAAATGGCAAGGACTTTAATTTCACCATGATGTCAACTTTTCTTAGCACATTTCTGATCAATGTTCAGGGCTATGACAAATGCCTTCTTCCTGTCCAAAAATAAGTACAGAACCAAAATGGAACCTTTTATCTGAACCTTTCAGAGCTTCAGGGGAGTTACCAGAAAGTGAAATAAATGCTTTTTGTGTTTTCTTTTTCACTTTCTCCAAAAGATATAGGTTTGGCACTAAAGAGATTGTCACAATGGCCAAATTCTAAATCTGACACTACTTCTGAGTTTACATATATGGTTAACTTTCTGAACATATAGTAAAACAGGCACACAGGGAGATCAAAAGGATCTATTTTTTTCTCTATCCTTACTCATTTGACCAAATTGCATTTTTAATTACAAAAATTATGATAATGCCTATTTTGCACTATTTAAGAATCTATGCACATCAGAATGTGCTACCATAATCATGTGCAAATGTTGTTTTGTATTAGTACCATAACAATATTGAGGTTACAATATTCTAGCATTGGCATGATTTCCTTACACAAAGAGATCTTGATCAGGTAGAATTGGAAGACTTTTGAGTTTTGACTGGTGTCTATACACTTCCCTACTAAATACACTATCATTATGATTACTGTAAAGCAGGTCCAACATATCTAGCATGTATCAGATGAAACTGCAAAACACCAGCAGTCTATGTGGGGATACTGAGCTTGGCTCATACTTTGCACAAGTGATCAAAGAAGACATAGCAAATGTGATATGTTCAGAATATGTCAGATTCCCTGCATACGCACAAGAGAGTGCATATAGACCAATTTTTGCTTGTGAAATACCTGTCTTCATGTTAAATGAACAAATACAGTCCCAAGTTTACTTGCTGATAGAAATCAAACATTTCATCTTCAGAATAGTGATAAATGAAGAGGAAAGGTTGGTTTTCTATTACCTTAATTTCTGTCTTCACATCCTGAAGCCAGCAGGTCAAAACCAGAAGTCCCCGAGCTGGCCATAATAGTTCCGTATGTGAGACAGTTTCAGGATATGTTTACACAGAAAATAATCTGCAAGAAGTAAAGTGTTACTGAGACAGCAGTTATGGAGTAATTTGTGACCAACTTAATAATTTTAGCAAAAAAATAATAAAAAAAAAAACTATAGTAAATGTATAAAAGCTTTGCATTACTACATCACAGGAGAGGAAGAATATGTTTCTCTTCCTGTCTGTTGTGCTAAACTTCAGGCTAAGTGTTATAACCATTCATATGCCAGAATGTATTTTGTTTCTTTTGCTAATTGCTATTTGATAATTCAGAAATAATTTTCACAGACTCAGAGAATCATAGAATCAATAGGTTGGAAAAGACCTTTGAGATCATCGAGTCCAACTGTACCTGTGCTCTACTAAACTATATCCCTAAGCACATCATCTACCTGTATTTTAAATACATCCAGGGATGGTGATTCAACCACCTCCCTAGGAGGCCTATTCCAATGCCAGACAACCCCTTCAGTGAAGAATTTTTTCCTAAAGTCTAAGCTGAACCTGCCCTGGGACAGCATGAGAACATTCCCCCTCGCCCTATCACCTGTCACTTGGGTGAAGAGACCAACACCCACCTGTCTATAACCTCCTTTCAGGTAACTCTAGGAGGTGATAAGCCTCCTCTTCTCCAGGCTAAACTACTCAGTTCCCTCAGCCACTCCCCATAAGATTTGTTCTCCAGACCCTTCACCAGCCTGGTTGCCTGTGTCTGGACATGCTCCAGGACCTGGATGTCTTTCTTGTTGTCAGGGCCCCAAAATTGAACACAGTATTTAAGGTGTGGTCACACCAATGCCAAGTACAGGGGCACAACTACTTCCCTGGACCTGCTGGCCACGCTGCTTCTGCTACAAGCCAAGATGACNTTCTGATACAAGCCAAGATGCCATTAGCCTTCTTGACCACCCAGGCAGTCAACCAACACCCCCAGGTCCTTCTCTGCCAGGCAGCTTTCTAGCCACTCTTCCCCAAGCCTGTACCACTGCAAAGGGTTGTTATGTCCCAAGAGCAGGACTCTTTCATTTGGCCTTGTTGAACCTTTTCCCATTTGTCTCAGCCCATGGATCCTGCCTGTTCCCATCCCTCTGAAGAGCTTCCCTGCCTTCAGACAGGTCCACACTTCCTCCCAGTTTAGTGTTGTCCACAAACTTACTGAGGGAACATTCAATCCCTTCATCCAGGTCATTGATAAATATACTGAACAGGACTGGACCCAGCACCTAGCCCTGAGGAATACTGCTTGTAACCAGCCTCCAGCTGGATTTGGCTCCATGTACCACCACTCTCTGGGCCTAGCCACCCAGCCAGTTGTTTGGGGTTTTTTTGTTTTTTTTTTCCAGCAGAGGGTGTGCCTGTCCAGGCCAGTGGTAGCCGGTTTCTCAAGCAGAATGCTGTGAGAAACTGTGTCAAAGGCTTTGCTGAAGTCAAGGTACACTACATCCACAGCTTTTCCTTCATCCACCAAGTGGGTCCCCTTGTCAAAGGAGATCAGACTGGTTTGGCAGGATGTGCCTTTTGTAAACCCATGTTGACTGGGCCTGATCACCCAGTTGTCATGCATGTGCTGTGTTATAGCACTCAAGATGTCCTGTTCCATGATCTTCACCAGCACTGATGTCAGACTGATAGGCCTGTAGTTTTCTGTATCCTCCCTCTGACCCTTCATGGGTGTAACATCTGCCAGCCTCCAGTCAAGTGGCACTTCCTTAGTCAGCCAGGAGTTCCCCAGTCAGCCAGAAGTGTTTCATTTTGGGAAAAGAGTAAGGATACCATGGTGAAAAAAAACCCTTATTAAACCCAAGATAGACAGACACTAAAGGGACAAATTGTTTCTTCAGTAGTAATGTGCTGGTGAGAAAACAGAGTAGCTCTTCTCAAAGTCTAATTAACTTCCAAACAGATGTGTTTAGAGACGTTAATTGTATTAGCTACTATGCTATAGCTGCTATACCTAACTTACACATTGGGACTGGAAAAAATGTCTCAGAGGCTCTTGAACTATCTTGCTACCATCAGCCCTTCAGTAAAACTAAACATGTAGCTGGGTTCTGTCTGAAAGTAGTAGATCTACCTCAGCAAAAGAGCTCCCTCCATGTGACATTCTTTATTATAAGTATTACACTAAAAAAATTAAGAACCTGAAGTACACAGTTTTGCTGCCCAAATCCCAGATCTACACTGAAGAAACTAAAAACAATCCATTAAGCTTCTATGTTATTTGTTACCTTCCTGTCATAGCAGTGAATACAGACTTGTTTTCTACAAACATGTAGTTTATGCTTTCTATTGATTGTTTGCATGCAAATCTAACACCATGTCATTTGATTATAAGAAACAGGGCAATAAGTATGAAGATAAATATTTCACAGACCTAATCAGGCATTATCCTTTTAAATCACTATTATGTGTTGAGAACTATGCTCAGCAATCAATACCAGGCAAAGCCATCTAAAAGATAATTAGAAGTGTGCAGACTATAGCATGCCCATTTTGGATGCTAACATAATGTTGAAAATGTCCAAAACCAGCTAGAAAACTATATTGGGTTTGGTTTTTTTATTGCACTAATTACGGTATTTCCTTTTATACTGAGTAAAATATAGCTTTATTATATTTAATTGTTTTTATAAGAGCTTTTGAACTTTTACCTATACAGAGGTTTTTATGATTTTTTTCCAGTTATTAACAGTTACACAGTTCATCATAAAGTGAAATGTCTCATGCTACTAACATAAGGAGATAATAGATATACACAACTGATTCACCACAATACTTTGCTTTTTATTCAGTGCTGGACAATAAGCATAATTGCATTTGTAACAGACTTTTTGCCAAGTCGTCCAAGCTTTATTTTCAGAATCGTGTAATAAATCAATTAAAATGAAATAGTAAGTCCAATTCAAATGCAATATCGGTTAGTTATGAAGTGGATTTTCAGATTTGCAAAAGGAGCAGAAGTGGAGGGGAAAATCATATGGTAGTTTAGAACTAGGATGTATTCAAAGTACTTTATGTATGTGATTTTTTAAAAAAATATTTTTTTCTTTTTAATGGTAATGTAATTTGATGGTGTGGAATAATTTACCTTGAGGATTTTCTTTTATTCTCTCAGGCACTCACACTTTTCCCTGATCACCTCTCACGGCCACTATCCTTCCCTGAGAAAGAGTGGTTGAAGTTCTTTCATCTGTCAAAAGAGCACATGTAAATGGAAGAATTCACATATTTTCTCTATTGCTAAGCATTCTTTCTAGGACTGAGCATAGACTTTTACTGCTTGGCCTAGCATGGATTGAGCCTTACATTACACTTTTATGTTTGAGTTTTGAGGGGGTTTTGGGGCTTTCTTTCTTGTTGGGCATTTATGTTTTTGTTTAATAAGAGTCAAAGACATCTGGAAACATTGGTTGTTGACAGGAAGTCTATTTGGTACAATTTACAGTATGTTACAGTGTATTAAGCTGATAAGCTTAAATGATACATCTGACATGAAATTCAATAACATACTTATCTAATATTTAAAAGGAAAGGAGGGGAAGAAAAATTTTATTTTCAAATAGATTTTGGATAAGAAATCTTGCAAATTCAGAAGAAAAACAGTAAACTAATTACAAAAAAAAATCCTAAGAGAAAAAAGTTTAGTGAATAAATATATTGTTTCCCTGATTAATCTATAAATAAATGAGCCTTTCAGCACATAAATTAATTATAATTCTAGTTATTACATTCCATTATATGATATTTTCCCTCATATGTTGATCCCAACTAAAGAAAATTTAAGGGAAATACACTGATTTGACTCTGAAAGTAATAGGTTGAAAGGCTGCCTTCATCTTGGACCTCGAGACTGTTCAGAAAATTCTGTATCTGTCTCTAAATTTAGAAGAATGTTTCTGTTTCCATGATCCTGAAAAAATATGTGAAAATATTATGGAGCCAGGCAAATTATACACAGAATTTTTAAAGGAAATAACTAATCTTAATATCTTATTTTATTCTTAATATCTTATTTTTAGTAGGTCATATACTGAACATCTCAAATCTTACAGTATTCACTAACACAATGTTTACAGGATGGTTAAGATCTGTATAATGCATGTCTTGGCAATAATTAGATGCCGAGTAGGCTAATTCTTTTGTAAATAAAATCAAACAAAATCAAGTAATTAAACAACAGGCAGAGAATATTTTAATAATTGCACTGATAATTGTTAAAGTTCTAATTTGTCAGGGCACTTTGTGCATTAATAATGTAATTCTCTATACCAGTAAGCAGAGGAATGAATAAAAATCTTTATGTATCTAAGGGCTACTATGCTAAAATTTTTGCTTTCCTGATAGCATGGGATGGCCTGTTTTTTAAATATTCTCATCTTAGGAGAAGTTAAAAGCAAGAAATTTGAGATAGGTGTGTTTAAAAAGAAAAGGTTCTCGCAGAAATTGTCATGTGACTCCACTTCATATAATACATATAATCTTTCTTTGTAGAATGCCTCAGGAAAAACCTCAAGGTTATTAGTATCGAATATATTTGTTACTTTCTAAATAAAAATACTAGTATACATCATAGCTGATTTTTGTAGTCTTATAGACTGACAACATGTGTTCTACTGGTCAAATTACTTTGATGTTCATACAGAATGTGTATTTTTCAAGACATTTCACCAACCTACAAATACTTGCACAAGGAAGTATGTTGAGTGAGACTAAGGGAAATGGGAGGACAAAGAAAAGTGAAACCTTAGAAAGTAAAGAAGATAAAAAATAAATAACAAACAAGATTTTCCTAAAATGAATCCTGTAGTCTGAAAGGCACCTGCTAAATCTGCCTGCACTACTTACAGATTTAGAATTAGTTAAAAGTTTATGAGCTTCTTTAGGTCAAAATAAAAACTTCATCAAGTAGTAGCACTGAGCCACAGGTAATCAAACTGTTCACTGGAAATACTACCAATCACTCTGAGACTATATGTATACCCATTTATTCATATCCAAGTGCTAACACAAAATGGAAAGATAATGCTTCTTCTATTTCTCTTACATAGATCTTATTTTTTACAAAACAAATAAGACAACAAGGAATAAAATGGAAAGGAACAACAATGAAATTCCATTGAATCATATTTGGACTCTCAGCAGGAAGATCTCAAAGAGCAATCCCACAGAATGGGTTTCTACATCAGATTAAACCACCTCAAATTTAGGTCTTTTATTCTCTGATTAAATCCAAATTAAACCAACTGCTAAAAGTTTGTTAGCATTTCATAAATACCCAGTTTAAGAAACACAATTTGAAAAAAGTAGACAAAACTGTAGAGGTAGGCCATTTTTCTACATAATTCAGAAAATGTCCTCTAATTTTTCATTTACAAAGTTAGTGGTGAGGCACTGGAACAGGTTGCCCAGAGAAGCTGTGGATGTCCTATCCATGGAAGTGTTCAAGGACAGGTTGGATGGGGCTTTGAGCAACCTGTTCTAGTGGAGGGTGTCCCTACCCATGGCAGGGGGGTTGGAATTACATGATATTTAAGATCCCTTCCAACACAAAACATTCTATGATTCTTCAATGTAATCCATAATATATCTATAAATATTAAAGAAAAAAATCAGTCTTTCAATGTTTTGAATAGTAAGGTATAAGAATATAAATCAGCCAGACAGTGTCCAACTAATGACATAGTTTTGTTTTATATTCTGTGCCTGAAATTAAACACAAATGTTTGGTGAGGAAGGAATATTTAGGTATTGGAAATCTTTGACGATATTTCCTATGGTATGTCCTCTCATCTGTCAACTGAATGAGTCTTAGGGATGTCCACATCCTTGTGGGATCTTAAATCCACATCTGGGTTTAAGAATTTTTATCATTTCTACTTAATTTAATTATCTCATCTATCTCTTGAGAGATGTGACCTAATCAATAAGTACAACAGTTGAGCTGTGTACTATGATAAATAAATAGATAAATGAGGATTTCTTACTGGTTTATACCAGCTGTCTGCCAGTTTCATAGAAAGCTCCCAATTTTCAATGTGTGAGAAACAAGAAATTATCACTATCTCTTCAAATTCCCCAATCAATTTGTGAATTTACCGTCCTCTATCACTTTTATGCTTTGGTGAAGGACAGTGCCAGCATTTTTTAGTAAGTGCAGGTATACCTTACCTGCTAAATATAAATGCCCATCCAAAACATCAGAGAACTCAGGAGGATGAAGGGCATGTTTTTACTTTTGTCATATTAAATTATCTTAGTAAACTTTATTCAAGTTTCTACTTTTGTTTTTTTCTTTATTACAGTTTTACTCCCCTTTTTGTAAGTAAATCATAATTACCAGTCTGCAGTTCTACATGTCATTTCCCTGAGTCCCTGTTGAATTAGGTATCCTGAAAAGTTTACTGATTAACTGTGAGGAATTTGTATGAATGTCTACAATAGCCTGAGGGAAAACTGGAACCTGTGCCACATGTTCCTGCTGTTACATTACTTTAGATATTGGACCATCAATTTGTTTTATCCCTTGCCTTTTAACTTGGGTATAAACTCACCTCTGATCTTGAGGCACTGGTGTGCCAAGCATCAAGAACCAGTAGTCTAGTGATTTCTTTTTTGTTTTCCAAATTTATCTTGGGTCCCAATAATTTGCATCCAAATGATTAAATTGTCCCACTTGCAGAGATATTCAGCTACTTCAGTAGCTTGATTTCAGTGTGAATTAGGAACCTCTCAATATCTTTTTAGCCGTTGCTACTGTGGTTTTAAGTGCCTAATTTAAACATGATGTGAAATGGTACCTAAAAAAACACAGGATAAGTAGAAACCAGGACAAATCTCTATGGAAATAGAGGCAGACATTCAGATGGAAATAAGATTTTACCTTGCAGGGAAGCTTTATTGCAACTCAAAACACCATGACATTTCCTTGACTAAGAGAAAAAGAGAATGAAGTGTTTTCAAAAAAACATAGTAGAAAAGAGGGAGATTTATTATAAAATTGTATGTTATAATTTCTCAACTAATAATTCTGATTTGTTTGTTTAAAAAGCATTTTAAGAAAACCCAGTTTCTATTGCTCTTTACTTGATCATTTTACAGAAAAAGTGAGTAAATTCTACTCCAGGACAAGTGATAGGATGTTTTTGAAAGAGTATGTAATAGTTTACTATCTAATATGAATCAGGTGCCTGCAACATGTTTGTTAAGTGTGATATCATGTCAGACACACTAATTCCATTCAGTAACAGCTGGAAAAGCAGGGTAAACACTATACAATATTGGTTTAATTCAGTAAAAATAACAGTTACTGCAAACCATTGTTTCTCAAATTCTTTGTCTCACATGTATTATCATAGTGCTCATGAAGTTAAGTTAATTTGATCTTTGCATAATATATACAGTGCAGAAATTTTAACTTCTGAGGAAAAAAACTCTAATTTTTTTTTTAAGCTGATGGTGTGTTTGATTTAAGGATACTTTATTTCTGTAAAGAACAGACTGAATAATGCCAGGAGCATACTGTTATTTGCAGCTTTCCTATTATTCGTGGTTCAAAGATACTTTAACATGGTTTGTTATTTGAGGGGCTTGCTGGAAAAGTGCATGTTTTGAAATTTGTGCTCATTTTGGCACTGTTCTTTTGCAAGATGCGAAATAAAGCAAATTCAAAAGTGATGATAAATTGTGAAATGCCCCTATATGCCACATCTTCCAGCCATGTTTACAAATGTTCACAGTTGTGGCAACATTCTACTGAAAGACAGGGTGAAAGAAAAATGTAGATATTGAACCAAGGGAAAATTATATAATCTCTGAAAAATCTGACGTGATGCTAAGAAAAAAAAAAAAAATAGAAGAGTTGAGTTGCTCATAATAACCTTCTACTCTTCCAGAAGAAATCTGGTACATCTCTACTACAGTCAAAGTGAAACAAGACAAAATAGCAGACAGATTTCTATGCTTACACTTAGAAATCAGTTTATAATCTAGCTACATCACACAGAAACATTTTCTTTAGATATACACTCACAGGGCTATCTTTATATTGAAGAAGCATCTACTGTTGCTGAGGACCAAATTCCCCTGTGTCACATTATGGTACAAATTTGGAGCCATTCTATTTTGTTCTGGGTTATTCTAGTTGTGTATGGATGGGGAAATTGCCCTTGGTGTATGGAATGCTTTGATAGCAAATCAGAAAAAATTGGTTTTAATAGCTAGTGCCAGTTAGGTAGGATGAAAAAAATTAGCATACGGCAAGTAGGATGATAAATGGGAAGAACAATTGACAAGGACTGAGAAATATAAAATTGCTTAGTTCAGAGAAATGACACTGAGAAATGACTGAAATATATTATGCTTACTATTTAAGATGTTTCTTGACAGAATAAAGGTTATTTTATTCTGAAAGAGTAGCAATTCTCAGGTGGCAAGAATGAGATTTAAACTAAAACTCTTCTCCTACCACTAACTCCAACCATGATGGTATCTCTGCTCAGTTCATGCCCTATCTTTTTTTTTTTTTTTTAATTCAGTGGTCAGTTGTAGGATGGGATGTGTCCCAGGATTATTTCAGATTACAAGCAAATAAACGTTAACAGGAATCAAAATGCACTTTAGTTCCAACCTACTCAAACGTAAATAGACATCTTAAATTTAAGCAAGATTACAAAAGTAAATTTGCAGTAGCAGATAGTTGAAAGAACTCAGAAAGAAGTATCTCCAGCAAGGGGAATCTTGGGGAAGAAAGTAGAGAACATAACTCAGAAGTGGATCCACATGCGTAAAGATACTTTATGTGAAAATTATGTTAGAAAGGGTACACAGGAAAAGGTGCCAGACAAGTTAGTGAGAAGGAATATGAAAGGCAAATGGCAGGTCCCATTAGTCAAAATATTTAATGACTGTAGCGTATCCTGACAATCTACACAGAGAAGTGAGTTGAAGGTAACAAATTCGAGCACTATGAATGTTGCGCACAATTTATAGATTGCAGATTATAGAGATTAATGACAGATAAGAGAATACTGAAGATCTGTATTTTTCCATTTCAAATTTGAAGATAATGCTGTTTCAAGATCATGCTAAGAAGAACTGATACATAAATATGCATAAAATTTGTGGGGGAAATAAAAAGGGAAGAAAGAGAAAGCAAAGAATCGAAGATAAAGCAACTCTTCCCAAGGGAGTTTCTACAGACATGGAGATGAAGGTGAGAAAGGTTATATTTTTGTTTTTATTCTTAATAAGTATAGGCTTTTTAATTGAAATAAATGCCTAGGTGAAAAACAAGGCCATATGACAAAGGAGACATAAGCAACATGGACAGGTTATGGTGAATAGAAGGAGACAAAGTAAATTTAAAGCATTTTGAATTGTAAAAGTTGCCTGAAGTTTCTGTCTTAATAATTGAACAGAACTCCAGACTGGAAGATCGAGACAAAGAAGACAACAATTGTGTCAACAAACAGCAAGAAAATCCAAGAACTGTGGAAGCCTACCAAATTTTTATGCTAGATGACAGGTAATAACAACTATGGCCTATGGCTCAGTAGCTAGTTATCTAGTTACAAATTCAATGCATGAATGAAAACCTGACATAAGACATATTAAATTAAGACATCATAGGAATCAGTGCTGATGATATTTAACAAATATCATCAGTTTAACAAATTAACATAACAAAGTCACTTTAAGAACTGAATTACACACATAGAAAGGAGCAACAAAATCTCAGATAAGTAAAGGGATGATTTAAAAAAAAAAAGGTTTGAAACTACATGTAAATATCAATGCAAAAGGAATATACCTGTTCTAATAGCTCATACTATCTTTAGATTGTTTTGCCTGTTATCACATTCAACCACATAGGTATTCAATTATGAAATAAAAAAAAACTATTGATGTGGGAGTGAAAATTATATGGAACTAGCAAGCATTGCTTCCCCCAGAAACAGTATTAGTACAGATAATGATGGAAAAAACTTAATCAGAAATTAAAAATGTCTCAGCTGTCATTGAATTAGCACCTTCAATCCACATACCTCCTCTTCTTAACAGACACAGGGAATCTACTTCTGTAACCAGACACCATTCTCAGACCATTTGCTAATGGTAGAGATTATTTTCTTCCTCTCACAATCACTGTAGGAAATAGTGAAGATGACAAGAAAGACAAAAGCAGCCTTTACTAGTGGGTGGATTGAGACATGTTGTCATATGGAATCATAATAGCTGGAGGTTGTGAGGGTTTTTTTTTTTTAGTTTAAGGTAGGCTTTAAAGTATAAATTAAATTATTAGGTGTGGAAAAAACCCCAAACTCCAGTAGACAAAATGCTTTACAGTTTTGAGTTATGTTAGAATTTGTTGAGTCACTGAGTGCCAGGAGTTTTAAGCAGCTCTTATATCTTTTTTTTTTTCTGCAATACCATGATATAAAAGCTTCCTTTTCCTGTTATATCTCAAAATTCCAAGTGTTTTGTGGTTTGGTTTATTTTTTTACAAGTCAACATTGACTTTTGTTTTTTTTCAGTTTTTTTCCAGAAGTTTTACAGATAATGAAACTATGTATTAAAAACTTTTGCCTGGATCAGGATAAGTGCAGATTAGGTAGCTGGTTTTGGTTGTTGGTTTTTTTTTTTTTCTGTTTTGTTTAAACAGATGTATTTGTCAATGATTAAATTAAAGCACAGATTCTCAAAAAAGGGTATTTGAAAACAAGGCATTGCTATATCTCACCTATCGACTTTGAAATTTAGCTAACACAGAATGAAATAGGATAAATAATTTAACTTTTTTTTCTCTGTTGAGTATGGAGAACTAATTCCTTCTGTGGACACAAAGTTAGGCATAATAGGAAATGTTTTTGATTAAAAGTATTGTAAGTGCTCATTCAAAAATAGTATATTGTTGTGGTTTTATGTGCCAGGGTTCTGGTGGAGAAGGGTGGGCTGCACAGGTGACTTCTGCAAGAAGCAGCTAGAAGCTCTCTGCAGGCCTGAGCTGCAGAGACCAGCTGACTCAAGGCTGGAGTTGTTGTTGACTGAGGCCTATCCAATCAGTGACAGTCACAGCACCACTGGGAATCACATGTAAGAGGAAAAAAAAATTCACAAGCAGCTGCTTTTTGCTGCCAGAGAAGGGAGAGAGGTTTAAGAAACCCTGTAGACACCAAGGTGGGGAGGAGGTATTCCAGGCACTTGAAAGAGTTCCCTGTGGCGAAACCCATGGTGGAGCAGGTTGTCCCCCTGCAGCCTAGGAAAGTGAAGGGGAGCAGAGATCCCACCTGCAGCCCATGGAGAGGCCCCATGCTGGAGTGGATGGAGGCATATGGAAGATGCTGTGACCCACATTGGAGCAAGCCCCTTCCAGAACCTGCAGCCTGTGGAGAGAGAGGCTCATGTTTGAGGAGGTTTGCTGGAAGGGCTTGTGACTCTGTGTGGGACTGTGCTGAAGCAGCCTCAGCCTAGGAGACTGCACCGCATAGAAGTGACCCATGCTGGGGCAGGTGGTGTAGAGCTGAAGCCCCTTGGGAAAAAAATCATGTTGGAGACATTCATGGTGGACTGTCTCCCATTGGTAGGACTCCACACTGGATCAGGGGAAGAGTGTGAGGAATGCCTGCCCCCCACTAAGAAGGAAAACAACTAGTGAGGAACTGACCAAAACTGCCATCCTCTGTGACACCTGGAGGAAGAGAGAGAAATCATGAATAAAGTTAAGCCCATGAAGAAAGGAGGGGTTGGGGGAGGTGTTTTAAGATCTGGTTGTACTTCCCATTATCCTTCTCTTGTTTCCATGTGTGTGTAGTATAGTGTAATAAATTAGATGCTTTTTTTTTATTCCATGTTGAATCTGTTTTGCCCGTGATGTTAAATGTTAAATGATGTATCCCAGTCCTTATCTTGACTCCTGAGCTTCTCAATATATATTTTCTCCCCTGTCCAGCTGAAAAGGGAAGTGATAGTGTGACTTTGGTGGGCATCTGGCCTCCAGCCAGGGACAAACCACCACATACATGCATTCAAGACAACTTAATTAAAATATTGAGATATCTAAAGAGGCAGTTAGAATTATTTAGATTATTCACATACACGAGCATAGATAATTAAATATGTGTAGTGTGTCTCCCTGTTCAAAAGGTCAAATGAACACTGAGGATGGATACATTTTATCATCTGATGTCTCTAGAATGCCAGGACCCAACCTGGATAGCCCAGGGACCCATAGCAGGTTTGTGATTCTCTTGGGCTAAATTGAGGTGAAATGACACCAGCCTATCAGTCAAATGTTTTATTTATGGTAGAAGCAACAGAACTTCACAAGCATAACAGTAGGCAGTGCAGCCTCTTACTGAAACATTTGTGGGAAAAAAATGAGAAAGATGAAAGAAGAAAAAGAAAGACAGATATATAGGATGATATTACTACCATTGGATCCCATAATGACAACAATGGATGTAGAAATCCTCTGCTGATGGGTGTGCATGTATTGCCTTGGATTTGTGGTTTTTATCATCTACTCCCTGCCTCTCAATTGTGACCCTTGAGGACTTACATGGTTCTTGTTCCAGGATGTTCTTGGTCTTCTGTGCAGGTGCCATTTAGGGTGGGTGGGCTCAAGTAGTCTTTTGGGTTGTTGTGAGCCCCTTCCTCAAATTAACTCTGTATGATCCCTGGCCATATATGGTGATCAAAATACAGAACTGCACATCCTCCAACACTCCCTCCACATTCTGTACTAACCAACTTTTTCTTTGTACTTTTTTATCATTAAATTAATATTTTCTGCCACAATGATTGAGACATCAACACATCTTAACAATTTCAGTCTCTCACACCAGGCACCTAGGAACTAGGATTTGTGCTGTCTTGCAACACTGAAGAGAATGACTGTGGCAGAGTACAGAACCAAGATCCCTTTACAATTCATAGACAGACCACCACACACACTATGCCCACCTTTTTCTTTTTTCTTTTTTTTCCCACATAGAGAGAAGGAATGATAGATGCTGAATTGTTTCAGAGATGTAAAATGTTATGGCATTTTTTTGTTTTCTTTTCTCCTCCTCCCATTAAATTAGCAACTGCTAATATATAAAATCAATTTACACATCCATCTGCTTAACAAATGGAGCATTTACATCACTGCAACTGCCTTTCAGGCAAGGGAATAACGTATGAATAATAAAGTCAATTGGTTCCTCAGTGTTTCCTGTCAATACAAAAGTAAACCAAAGAAAAATAGGAGGAATTGGGGGAAAAAACCCACAAAAAACCACAAAAAAATCCCACTTCCACTTCAGAACTTAAATCATAAACTCTTCTCTGTATTGGTCACTCCATTGTTATGGCCCCACAATCAAAATACAGCTTCCTTCAAGTTCTGCTGAACACTGTCAGAAAGTTTTTGTGTCATCTGATTGACTGACTTCAGCAAAACAATGTAGTAAAAGTTCCTGAGTTTCCAAATTGTAAAACTTATGTTGTCTTCAGTCTCATGGTATACAAATATAAAAAAGAGACCTTTCACTCATTTGATCTCTTAAGACAGATGGGAATACTTCCCATCAATTTTGATGTTGATATGATTTTACTATTGCTAGAGACATTTGGTCTTACATGATTTATAGCCCCTTCGTTAAGTCAAATATTAAGTCTGAGGAAGAACTTGAAAATACAGGTATTCCAGCTGTATTAGCAACATTCCTGAGCCATGGTCTCAGCTGTGGAAATTTATCAGTGCTCCCTTGACATCCAAAATCTACTCAAAGAAGACCAACACAGAATTTTTTTATATAGTTCAAAATGCTAACACATGTACTGACTAAGAACACATTGCAGAACAGGTGAGTACTCACATTGCAAGTGATTAAGAAGTATACCTTGAAACCAAGGTTACAGTGCCTTCAGCCACCGTAAAAGTTCAGTTTAAGGAAATGCAAAAACATACAGTCCAAAATTTCTTCTCAATCCAGTAACTAACAGTTTACAGATAAACAGAGAGTCTTATGTCTGTCTATCTGTACACAGAGTCACAGAATGTTAGGGGTTGGAAAGGACCTCAAAAGATCATCTAGTCTGACCCCCTTGCCAAAGCAGGATCACTTAAATTATGTCACACAGGAAAGTATTTATTCAGGCTGTAACTTTGTATTAATAAAAAATATGAAATTTACAGTTTCATTTAATTAAATTGAATTTACAGGATAATTTGTGATGAGATAATAATTGTCCACCTCTTCTCAAAAGATTTATTTATGAATTTAGGTATTACCCTTCTACTCGTGATTAATCACAAACTGTTTCACAGACCTGTTAAAAACATGCATGGAAAGGAAGGGGGGGAAAGGACTTTAAACATTGTGTGCCAAAGCTGTTTTTCAAAATTTAAATGCTTTTATGGTCTCAGTAATTACAGTCAATCACTGTTTCCACAAGCTCCACAATTTTTCATCAGAAAACTATGTTTCCAACAAAATGAAACAATATTTAAAGGATCTTTCTCCAGCTGGGTCTAAAGCATTTTAAGAAGAGTCCAAATTAAGTAAATTCAAGTTCAGGTAAAGTTGATAATGGGCAGGGTAAATCCAGAGTGAGAGCCCCTTGAGTGGCTTAAGACACAATTCCCGTATGAATCACAATTAGATGTTACAGCTCTGTGTGTTCACACAGAAATACATGAAAGATTAAGGCTTCATTCTGTACTTCGAGCCACACAAAGAGAGCATAGCTTCATGGCAGAAACCAATGGAATGTCAAATGTAAGTCTTCTTACAGGAGTGTCAAGATTTGTGTCATACAAGCCAAACTGATTTACATAAAGTTACACAGACAAAAAGCCTGACTGTTTTCCATGGTTTGATCAAATTATTAAAAGAAAAACCACTTCCAAAACTGTAATTTAGGTGTGCATTAGCACATATTGCAAGAAGCAATATGTTTCACTTCCCAGACAGAGGATCAAGAAAGGGAATATCACTGTCATTTCTATTTCAGCCATGAGAAAACAGAATGTTGCAGTGTTTCTCCCGACTGACAGATGAGTGAAGAAGTCGACCAACTGTGTCCTATGGTTCAGGTTTTTCCCTTCAGAGAATATCAGAATAAAATTGAAAAATAAGTTCTTGCTATAGTACTGGCATGAAATAATTCAAAAATCCTATATAACTGCTATCATTCTTTCTTAAAATTGGAAAGCCAAGCATCCTTCTCTGCTTCTGTGATATAGCCTGGTTCTCAGTCTACCTGAAATTCCTATTTGTTCCTGCTGCCACTCTTCTTAATTCAAATGTGTTTGTACTTGTTCTTCCTCTCAGAAATCTCCCACATTTTGAAAGAACAGCTTTCCTCTGTTACTTTCAGTTCCTATTGGAACTTTTTCTGTGTGAATCTGAAAGGTAATTTTTTTTTTTTTGCAACAAAACAAACGATAGACATATTAAGAATACTAAGTTAAAATACAAACCTAAGTGTCAGTGTTAGCTCTTGAAAAGATTATCTTTTTGTAAAATTAATTGTTAGTTGCCTTTTCTTCTCCCTAAGGATTAAACTTGCTGAAAGCTGAAGCTTTTTTATGTTTTTTTAAAAATACCTTCTTTCAGATAGAAAGTCAACACTACACAGGCAAAAAAAAAAGGATGTGATTACCTGCATCTAAAAAAAGGGAACATTTTGTCTGAGTGTGCCTGATCAATTTCTGAATGAAACTCGATCTTTGGTTGGAAAAACAAAAAAAGAAAATGGTTAAATTGATTTGGAATACATAAATGCTGCTGAGTCCTTTGCAACTATCTGGTATTTGCTAATGCAACCTGCCTTCACGCAACATAAGAAACACAGTAAGGATGTAATAGTCACTCTCAGCTGTAACATAGCTGCCCTGCAGTACACCCTCCTCAGAAGGAAGCAGCGGACACTGCTAACAAAAGGTTCAGTGAGGTGTCTAGAAGATGTCCAAGCAAGTCCAAGACCGCCTCATGAGACTGAATGTCTACAAGTCTATGGGGCTGGATGACATGCATTCCAGGGTCCTAAAGGAGCTGGCTGATGTG